>NW_011627320.1:51334-86833 GCF_000204515.1 Acromyrmex echinatior | reverse complement strand
TATATATATATATATATATATATATATATATATATAATCATTTGGAGAACATTATCAAACTCACCGATAAAAAGGAAAAAGATGAGCAACCCGAGTTCCCTCATGGAGGCCTTGAGAGTCCGCCCGAGGATCTGAAGGCCTTTACTGTGTCTGGATAACTTGAATATCCGAAACACTCGGACCAGCCTGATCACCCTGAGTATCGCCAAGGACATCGCCTGGTTCGTACTTTTGTCCTGCGGGCTTACCGGTGCCTTGGGTAAATTTAGCGTGTCCTCCTCCTCAGCCACTACCGTGGCGAGGGTGATGAAATATGGAATGATCGCGATGATATCGATGATGTTCATTACGTCACGGAAGAAGTTGAATTTATTTGGGCAGGCGAGGAAGCGCACTGTTAACTCGAATGTGAACCAGATGATACAGATAGTCTCTATTAGGAAGAACGGGTCCGTGATGTCCGGCACTTCGTCCTCCTCAATTTTCGTGCCATTTGTCGTCGTGTTGAAGACCTTGTAGTGTTTGAACTCGGGTAACGTCTCCAGGCAGAAGATCACGATCGACAGGAGGATCACGAACACAGAGATTATAGCGACCACCCGGGCACCCTGCGAGCTTTCCGGATATTCGAACAAGAGCCAGACTTTTCTCTGAAACTCGTGTGATGGCAGCGGCTTCTCTTCCTCCTTGATGAAGCCCTCGTCCTCCCTGTTTGATCGATTATCGTTTCATTAATACGATACTGATTACTTCTATTAAATTTTTTATAGACTATACTCATATTTGTATTTGTAGTGATACACAATATTTAAAAGTTTTCTTTAAGAATTATGGTCTTTTAGAATCAAAATGATTTAGATACAAAATGTAATTACGCTCTGAAGAATTAACAAGTGAAATCACAAATCTATCTATCTCGTGAGAAATGTTTAAAAACAAATCTACTTCAAATTGCTAAGCAATTTTATATATCAAAGCAAAAGACATTGAGTATAATGTGTTTAGGAAAAGTAGATACAAAGATCTGTGATGTTTCTAAGAAACAAAGATGTCTGGATTCAAGAATTTATGTAATAGAATTAAGAGAAAGCTGATGTTTACATTAACTTTATTTGCAGTAACTAGATTACATTAAGAACCAAATAGCTGTGTTCGTACCTAAACTTGTTGGTAGCCATCTCGCCCAGCTCGTAGAACTTGATTTCTTCGGAGAAGACATCGAGCGGGACGTTGACCGGGCGGCGTAGACGGCCGCCGCTCTGATAGTAGTAGAGTATGGCATCGAAGGAAGGTCGATTCCGATCGAAAAAGTATTCGTTGCGCAGTGGATCGAAGTATCGGAGCCGCCGTGACGGATCGCCGAGCAGCGTGTCCGGAAATTGGTTCAGCGTACGCAGCTGTGTTTCAAACCGTAGTCCGCTCACCTGTCGATTGCAATAATCGATTATTAGTATGGTGGCGCCACGCTGGGCGGGGCGCATCGTTCAAGTAGTTAATTGGAACGGAGGTGATTGTCGGGGGCTGCTCGTTTCACAAAGAGCTAACGTATTATTAGGAATTATCACATCGATCACGAGTGGATCACCTATTTAACATTGTTAATTTATTGAGTAGCATTTGACAATTTTAAAGGAAGATTTTCAAAATTTTGAAGGAATCTATATATTTTGTTTTTAACCTTGTTGAGAACCTTCCTCTAAAATTTTCAGACTACTATATATATGTATATAGATATATATGTATGTATGTATGTATGTATGTATATATGTATATATACACAATATCATTTTTAAAAAACTTTTAAAATACCTTTTGTGAATGTGTTAGTGATCAAATCGAGAATTAATTATATTGACAAATAAGATATTTGTAATAAAAAATTCATACAATTATAACATTATTATTTTTAAAAACTATAGAATAATTAAATATTTGTGTTGAATTTATAAAAATATGTAAATTAAATAATAAAAATATGTAATTTAAAATAATATTTTTAAACTTTACAATCAGCAACTCTATTATTAAGAAATTGTGCAAATGATATTGCAAAAACAAAAATATGTCTAAATAATGAGTTATAAATTAAAGAATGAAATATATATAAATAATATAAATAATGAAATAATCCATATTCAAATGGATTACAATCATCTTACAATTAATATTGTATATTAATTTGAAAAAAAACAATTAATTTCTCTTCATATTTTTAAGCATAAAATATTGTAATTTTTAATTAAATAAATAATCGATTTGTTGATTATTAACAAAGAATACATAAAAATTTCAAAAATTTTTTCATTTAACAATAGCGAGTCAATTAAGTCACTTACTCTTGGAGAACTGAATTCACGCTTAAGAAAAATATTTTTGATAAAATGAAAACAAAGAGAGGAAACGAAAAAAAAAGTAAAGGCAGCAAAATGTAAATCTAGCAACAAAACATTTTCGCGCTCTGTACGAATCTATTTCTTGAATAAAGCTACGCTCAAGAATCATCGAGTATAGAGAAGGTAATGCAATGCATTGCCCATTCGTCATAAACGAACAACATTTCTTTCAAAAATAAATCAAAAGATCATTATAAAAAAGATTTATTTAAATAATGTTTAATTGTACTTTAACGTTTTTAATATTCTGCTTTTAATTGAGACTGAAAAGAAAAGCATATGTTATATTATATTAGTGCACGTTGCACGCCGATTCCTACATTCACACGCTTTATCCACGCGTCATGTGGCGTGCTTTAACCTCTATCGAGTTTCCGTGTCCACCGTGAGATAAGAAGAAAAAAAAGAAAAAAAATAAGTAAAATGCATCGATTGAATCGATTGCTGTAATTGGCGCAATGCAGTCGTGTCATCCGCGAGGACAGATAATTCCGTTCACACAATATAACCTTGATGCTATATCGCCTCCGATTCCAAGACAAACTTGGATGGCCGCCAAAACGCAGTCTGTAGGTCACTTCATGTCTTGAGATAATCTCACTTCGTCAAAAAAAAAAAAAAAAGAAAGAAAGAAAGAAAGAAAGCGTGTGAATGTCGAACCGGGTTGGAATTACCTACGTAATAAAAATACGCGATAATTCCGATCATAGTGATAAAAGAAACTTGTTACAGAAACAATGAGAAAAAAACAAATTAAAGAACAATATTAAAGTGGAATTATATTTACATATGAGAGATCAGTAGTATATTTTACTGCCTTTGCCTTGAGAACCGTCGAATCTAGGATTTATGGCATCAAGAATTCGCGATATTAAAGATCCGTGGTGCCAAGGCTCCGTAAAGACGAAACTTTTTTGGCATTTGGAGTCGAACATTTTTCAATCCAAGAATCAGTGGCGCCAAAGGTTATAAAGAGCCAAAAGTTTTTAACATGTCTCTTAAGAATTCTTAACCTGATACAAAATAAAAATATTATACTGTAAGGAATATTTTTTCAAAACGATGAAACGCTGTGAGATATATCATTGGAAAGATCTTTTGACTGTTTATCATTCTGGAAGCAGTTTATCAAACTGTGATAATGCAAAACAATTAAAATAATTAAATAATAAAATTCTTACTTACGTTGATGACGACCCTTTCGCAGAAATCATGATCGTGCGGTATGGGTTCGAAGTGTGTGACGCCTGTGTATTGGGTGTGGGGGTTCGTCCCGTCTTCGTCCTGGCTGCTGAGTTTCGGCAGCGATCTATAATAATTATAGTCATAATGTCGTTAATAACTCTAACAACACATTCGAGAAGTTATAATGCGCCGTTTTTTCAGTATACCTGACATATGCACGACATATAGCTTCATAGATCAGACGAAGGTTCTCTCATAAAAATAACTATATTATGCTATATTAGAAAGAAAAATTCATACGTTGATCTATAGAAATATAAGTCTAATAAAATTTGTAGCGCATACAAAACCATTCCAAGACTATTACTAATGTAGCACAAAAATTTATTTAATTAAAACTTATTAAAACTTATTAAAATTTTTATATTAATAAAATGTATTTTATGTTAGAGATTATAGATTAAAATTATAGACTGAAAGTTGTACATTGTAGATTAGATTTAATTATAGGAATTCATCAAACTTTCTGTTGATTTTTAATTAACTATGTCATCGTAAATATTGTAGTCTTTACATTAGGCAAGTACACTTTCAGTTTACCAGAAAGTGGTCCGCATAGGCTGTCTTATTAATAGATATTTCATAAACGCGTGATATACATGTCTACTAAGCTGCTATACTTGATATTCTAATGGTCAAATAAAAATAGAAACACACCATGCATCTATAATCTACAATATATATTCTGCGTATAAAGCCTACTTATTAACAATCTCAATTGAAATTGATGTATGTATACTGGTATTGGAAGTATGTCAAGCAATCGATGAATGCGCGTCGATTCTGATAGTCAAACAGATGGGAAATATACGATTTGGACTGTCGAAGCGACAATCGGGGAATTATGTCAGTATGTTGCCAAGCACATAATTAACTGTCAAACAATTGAAACAGTAGAATTGAATGTCTTCAAAAATATCAAACTTTGAAAATAGTATATCAGAAGCAAAATAATATATTGAGTTAAGTTAGCCTCTATCCATTTTAAATATATAAATAAAAATTTTTTCTTAAACTCAATTAAATCGTATAAATAAACAAAATGTTATAATATGATCAAATGTAATCAAATTGCAAATGTAATGAAATAACTCATCACGCATTTTTTTTTGGAAACGAATAAAAAAATAGTCGTTCTTTTGAGAGCTCCAAAAATTAGCATTCTCATAAAGAAACTGTCATCTCATAAAAATTTATTCGTCTGGATAAACACTCTTCTATAGCAATTTCGCAACGGAAAGTTATTGTTACAGGAAAGAACGGTTTCACTGAAATATTTGTTTTAGCTAGAAACAGATCTAAAAATAATTTTGTTGTATCATTAAATAATTATGTAAGACGCTCAAATTGCTAGAATGTCAAAATTTTTTGCAACATTCATCATACTTGAGCATCCTACATAATTATTTTGTATATTATACTGGAATAATTATTTTAGTGGTCTAGCAAAATTATTTTTAAACCTATTATTTAGCTAAATCCAGATTTTTTTCTTTTTTTTAGATATTTGAACAACATCACTCTTTCTGTGTAATAAACAAATTTTTAATCGTTGATAATATGTTGAAGGTGATGTATAATGTGCCTGAAAAGACTTCAATATAAAGCGTCTTTATGATAATATTGAAAATATATTTGAAAATATTATACATTCGATATCAGATAAGCAAGAAAAATAATATTAAATAAACAAAATAGCTTCAAATTTTGACATCACGAAGAGATTAGACGAGATGAGGAATTGAAATTGAGCTGTGGAATAATTATCAAAAAAATTAAACGAAAGAATTTGATCCAGTTGAAGTTATCGAAATATCTCAGTTTAGCGTTTTTAAAATTGATCATCGAATAGACCACTTGTATAAGATGTAAAAATCGCCCACGGCTATTTGGCATTATTTTACGAATCCCCAATTTAGAAGCGAGGATGCATCCAGTCGATATATCTGGCGGGGGTTACGTCGATTGGCGATTTATTTTGGGGCGTCAATGGAAAGCCGATGCGACGAGGACAAACATCAATTTTGAAGTCCATGTACCCCCGGAGCGTGATAGAAATAGCGCAACGTAGTGGCGGAAATAGCCACTATGCGATCCTACGCGATAACTACCAATGGCACGTGCCGCCATGAAGAAGAATTTCACGTGCAAATAAACGACGTGCTTATGATATTTCAATCATTCATGTGAAATTTTAGAAAATCAATAAAAAAGGAGCATAATAATTGTTTTAATGACACTGAATATTCATTAGAAACAGCATAACATAATTAATCGTAAAATGATCATAACTGCTAAAAGAATAAAATAAAAAATAATTAGTAACGTTTCTATACAAAGCGCAGCATTGCAATAATACTGTTAAGCTTTTTAATATTAAAATATGGTATATTTTATGCGCACGATGTTATATGTAATCATCTACAAGATTCCCAAGGGATTAAAACAGAACTCAGATTATAATTCGAAAAAATCAACTTTCCGATTAACGTAAGATATATGACGTGCATTATACCATTTTGACATTTCGACAACTAAGCATAATGCGTAGATTATTACGTGCATAAACTATTCCGCCTACCATAATTATGATAAATATCAAATCATTGTAAAATGTTTCTACGTATATAAAAAATTTGACGAAAGATACCTTTCAACAAATTTTAAAATTTTCTTCAATTTTTCATATATTAAATAGCAATAATAGATATTAAATTATTTTTTTCAGATTCACTTATTTCATTTATTTATTCCATATGTTCTATTAGCCGATTCTTTAATGAAATTCATTCATATTGTTTAATGTAAATATTTCATATTGTTTATTGTAAAATGTTTTCCAAAATTTCTTTATAAACTTTTTCCCAATTTAAATATACATAATCCGGTATCTATTAATATCGAATGATAAAAGAGCTGATACTTGTTACGGATGGTTGGCTCTTATCAGAAAACAAGTGTAAAAGACTTTTAATGACATGATCCTAACCTAGTAATTTTGAGAATTTAATATGCTATCTGAGTGTATCCCGAACAAATAATTAAAAGAAGTGAAAGAAAGAAGATGGAAAAAAATAACAAGTTGTGTTAGTCGGTTAGTGAAAAAAAAGTATCGATTCTTATAATTTGCGATTATATAAACTAGAGAGTACATATACTTGAATATATAGATAATAAAAATATGATTCAGTTGTAATTTATGAACATTTTTCATGAAACTTATTGATATTTATAATTTCTGGTAACATTTTCGATGAAAAAATATTTTAAAGAAAACATATTGCTCAATCTACAAGTATTAAATTGTAACATGGAAACGATAATTTGTATGTGTCATCTAATAAAATACTATTTTCTGTTTACAAAAATTTATCTGTCATTTAAAATTTAATAAAATCATTTAATCTATATCAAGTATGGCTATTACTCTTTGCATCACAATTTCCTCCTCATCAAAAAATGACGAAACAGAAAAAAAATTTATTGAGCTCTTTTGCTCTTCACTTCCCTTTATTTGCAACACTTTACCTACATGAAGCATCGTTCTTCCTATTTTTATGCGACCATTCATGTCTCGGCATAATCAAGCTGACCCATATTAAAAGAAGAGATTGACAGACAAAAAGACAAAAAGCTGACTGCACACAAATCTTCGAGGAGAAAATTGTATAACACACACATGATCTTTAAAAAAGGTATAATCCAATTTTAAGTTTTTTTTTTGATATGATATAGCTTCTTCACAAATATAATAAAATTATTTTCTTTCTGAAAGTATAACTTTTGCATTATCAAAATGTAAAATTAATCAGACAGAAATTAAAAAAATTAATTTACTTAAATATTATTCTTATGTAAAATTATTTTACGTCGCTTTTTCTACAAAAAATTAATTTTTGATACAAAATTTTGCATCAAACATGAAAAATTATATATATAAACTAAAAATTATATACAAACTAAAAAATAGTCAATATATTTATTATCATTGTCAAAATAGTAAATTAACATGCTAAAAAATTTTTTGAAAAATTTACGTATTTATTGTATAATAAAATCAAGAAATTGTATTATAAGAATTTAAAGATATTGTATAATTTTGCATATTTAAATCAAGTATAATACTCTGATTTTTTTATCTTAATAGATTTCTTGTACGATAATTTAATGATCCAAACTGTCTCCTTAAACTAAAATGTTCAGTTTTTAGTCATCTATAAAATCAGTTTAATGTTTCAACAAAATCCCATCATATAGAGATTAAAAGACACATTATTAAAATTTATATTAAAATATTTCATTTATAAAAAAAATTTTTAATAAAAAATACATATATTCATCGATTATTTTTATTTAAGTTAATTTATATATACTCATGTGTTGTGCGTGTCTCAGTCATGTAGTTCTGATTTCGTCATTAATTTAGAAGTTTCTCAAGAAGCTACCTCTTGCTACTTTTTGCTTCTTAACATGTCGTCCACATTTTTCCGCTGCATTGAGTGCTCCAACGAATAAGAGGGACCATTGCGGAGTGGTGCGGCAGCCCTTGACGATCTTTATGAAGTTATATAAAACGAAGAGATGCGAAAAAAGCAAATCAGGGAATAAAATTGAAAGATTCATTCGCAATCTAAAGATAGAAAATGCAATTTAAAGATATTGTATTATAATTTTGCATATTTAAATCAAGTATAATACTCTGAATTTTCACAATAGATTTCTTGTACGATAATTTAATGATCAAAATTGTCTCCTTAAACTAAAATGTTCAGTTTTTAGTCATCTATAAAATCAGTTTAATGTTTCAACAAAATCCCATCATATAAATATATTTATAAAATATATTTATAAAAACATAAAGTAAGTTTTGAGAATACAACTTATAACAAAAACAATCATGTATAATATTTTGTACATGTAAACATACAATACTTTGAACAAGAACGTTATATTATGCAAACGCTTGAGTGCAGACGCCCCCGCGTATGTACGCATACAACATATCTACGCGGAGGGTGCATTCTTGTGTACATATAGATGAATTCAAGTACACACGTAAAAAAACGTTGTACACGCATAAATAGAAACAACGAATAAATAGAAAATACAAATAATTTAAATATTCATTTAGATATACACTCTTTTTATTTATTTCTTCAGAAGCTATCGATTTCTTAAATGCATATTTCCATTCTTATTATACATATGTGTTAGTTTTCTTAATAAATTTCTTGAATATGTATTTGTATTCATTGTATCAATCCAAACGGAAAAGATATATCTGTCCTTAAACATGCTTTTTTAACAACTCGAAAGAATTCGTTATCGCAGCAATGAATCGTGTGAAAGGAATCATAGCTACGCATTCCACAGGAATCCTCGGCAAAAGAGAAATGCTTTACTCTTGTCCTAAAAATAGCTAGTCAGAAATGGGAACGTATTTTTAGTAGTGAGTTTAACATCTCGATATTTAACCCTCTTGCCTCTACTAACGTAAATACTCAACCATATGTAAGTTATCATTAAGCATCATGTTTTTATTTATTTTTTTATATTATTTTCTTCTGCTAAGTTCCGCTGGAGTGCTAGCATTTTACCATATGTTCGGTCTAGACATTTCTTCCTTAATTATAAATCAGAAGCCATCATATAATTTATTTCTTAAAATAACAATTGTTATATGTTATTTTCATTTTTACCATTCAAACTGCTTTATATTTCTAATTAAAAAATTATGGATCCATATATATAAAAAATAATTAAATCCTAAATAATTATTTATAGATCAAAACGTGCAGAGGAAAAAAGACAAAAACACGCAAGCGATTATCGGCCATATAATTGTTCAGTTTATTATTAGATCAACTCATTGATCATTTGTTCGTTCTCTTTTGACTTTTTTCTAAAGAAAAATGTTTAAAATAAACGAGTCGCGAGATGCAGAATAATTGTATAAATTGCATTATGAACCGTAAACAAAAGTAAAAGATCACCAAGAAAAATGTTGCTGTTTTTTATCTTTTTATTCCTCTTTTAATTACGTAGTTTCTTTGCAAATTACAAATAAGTGATATTCGAAAATGCATTTTAAAGTGCCATTAATAGAAAGCAAGTTAAGCGCAATACTGCCGGCGATTAAATTTACATCAAATTGATGTTTTAATGATTAATTTTTAGATGTATATCGTAGTAAAATTGCTAATAATTTTCTTAATTCATCAATGATTTCAAGAAATTGCGGATTTATTTAAAGAAAAATATCATATGCTTTCAACATTATTTATGCTCAAAAGCTTAATATTAGCATAGATATATAATGATGACATTGCCGCAATAAATAGTATGACGCAGTCAAAAAGATTCTATTTTACAATATCTATGTTTCATCGATCTTTCAAAGTTCTTTACAAATGCTTGTTTCTACTTTTAATTTATTATCAATTTAATAACAACTTTATATTTTAAATAATATTAATATATTTTACTTATAATTATTTTAATTTTAAAGCTTGGACGTTTCAAATTTCAGAATATAAACTTTGAATTTCAATCAAAAATTATGCATCTTAAAATAATCAATAATGATGTCCAAATTGATGTTAAGAATAACAAAATAAATTGATTATGCACACTATATCTTTTATGAATCTATATTGTTCGCATGCAAATTAACAATCACAACTAACGTCCAAGAATCTCAAAATTCAAAAATTTTAATATTTAATAATTTTTAGATTGATAAATTTATAGATCTAAGAATGCATAGAACCTAAATTTTAATATCGCAAGCGTTTTATTAGAATTTATACTCTTATGAATCACAAAAATTTAAAAAACTCAAATATTTTGTAACTCAACAATTTCTAAACTTAGCATAGCACACTACGGTAATCATTATTAGCGATAATTGGAAAGAGGATATTTTCATTTTCCATTATCTTTATACATATTTAAATGACCTGCTGTCTATCGTTACACCATAGTTTAGCCTTACGTCTGCTTGTATCACTGTGCAGCAGCTTTTTCAAGATTTTATTTACCAGAGATTGTAATTCAATATATATATATATAGTATATATAAAATCAAGAGATTAAACTTCCTTATTTTAGACACAACTGAAGAATAAGTCACAGTTTATGCCGACTAACAAGAATATATCCAACTATCATTATCGCTATGTATATTCAAATGATCTGTCATCTATAATCGATAACATTTTTATCACATTTTAGTCTTATGTCGACTTTCGCTACTGAATGCGGCCGCTCGGCTCGGCCTACCTCGTGTCGCCGTGTTCCTCCGCACCATTCCGGTGGGGGCGTAGGTCCTGCCTCGGTTTGAGGACAGGGGTCAGCCCCCATTTCTCGATGAACTCGATGCGGGAAATCTTGGCGCTTCGCGGCGGTTACGAGAGGGGGCGAGTCCCCCTCCCGAGCCCCATGCCACCGGAGAGCGGTGCACCCCCGCACAACACGCACCCTTCGATGGTCCCACCCCGCCACCCTCGCCGCTCGTCTCCACTCTTCTTTGTTCTTGCTCACACTATCTCCTACTCCTTCTTCTATACACACACTTCCTCGAGTCGTTCACTTCTTCTCATTGCAATCCTTTTTTTTCCCTCAATCTCTCTATCACGGATATCACTTTATATTACGAAAATATTATCTTACACGGGATCACCAAATTATCGAGATCACCAATGATCACTTATGATCAGGTAGTTAGCGGCGGCAGCGCAGAATGCACGACCAAAATGGCTGCTGCTCCTGCTGTTGACTTTGTATATTCCCTTCTCTTCGAGCCTTTTCTTTTATTTCCTCTTTTTTTTATCGCTTATCAACCGTTCTTTCTCCTTTTCCGTCTTCCTCTAGTTCGTGTTCGAGACATTTTTGCCGGTCTTCCAATTAGCCACCGAGAGTCTTTCGTCTCGGTTTTTCCCACCCTTATCGTATCTTGCACCCTGCTCCGAAAGAAGATTCCGATGCGGGAAAACGCGTAGCGGGGCGAGGTAAAGGATGCTTTTCAAGATTAACTGATGTTGATGTCTTGACACATTTCACCGATCATTGTCGATCACTGACGTTCGATGATGGTGAGGACCAGCTGCAGGAAATGAAATGGGACGTACAACGGACCGTCCGTCCAACTCGCCTCATCAGATTAATCATCGTTAATTCGTCAGGAGAGCGTCTTCTCTCGGAATGACGACAACGCCTTTCCGGAGTCTCACTTCACTGCACCTCGTATTCTTAAGCGATTGCACTCTCAGCACCGTCGCCAACCGAAGAGGCCGCGACTTCGTTCGCGCACGCACTTCTCCGCGAAACTGGCACTCGTGCGCGCTGGCACCACCGTTCGTTCGTTCGTCCGTCCGTCCATCCGTCCGTCCGCCCGTCCGTTCGTCTGTCCGTCCGTGCGTCCGTCCACCCGCGGTTCGGGCTCTGCTCGCTCTTCCTCTCGCGCACGTCGTATGGCGCTTATGTTCGTGTCTCTCGCGTATATCTACAGCCGCTGCGAGGAGCGTCCGAGGGGAGGCTAGCTCTGTTCTAGCTATTGTTCTCTCAACTTCAGTCCACTTTTGCGCTATGCCAACGAGAACTCGTCTGAAGATACCAGTTACCACGTACCTACCGAGCTTCCTATTCCGTGCCTCTCACCTCTCTGAGTGTTTCTCTCTCTCTCTCTCTCTCTCTCTCTCTCTCTCTCTCTCTCTCTCTCCTCCCCCCTCTCCCTCCTCTTCTTCCGCCGTAACTAGACAGAGGTGGTAGAGGTCGTCGGTGGTGGGAGCACGACGCATAGGGGAGTATCGCGAATCGAAGACAGAACCGACTCGCTTCCGCCGTGCCTTCTTCCTCGTCTCGCGCGCACTTCGCTTACTGGAGCGGCCAGAAAGCTGCGCGCGTCCCCTTGCGCGAGGATGTCCTCTTCCTTTCACCACCCCACGTTTGGCTACCTCTGTCACTCCCTCTCGTGCAAACCCTTCTCTTTCTCTTCTATTCACCCTATCCGGAATTGCACATCCCTGTGTTCGACCATGCCTTGTCATACCACGCTATGCCATGCCACACGCCACACTCTACACTGCACAGAACTGTGTTTTCATCGATGTCTCATTCGTCCTGATCATCAAGTCTAGCGTGCAACCGCAAACGCGTATTTTCATGCATATGAGCTTCCGTTTAAGCGTATCTTCAGTTTTTTTTATGTCTTTCTTTTCAACGTATTCTTAACTTTTTTTTATTTCATTTCACTATGAATTTTCTTGAGTTGTCCTCTAATTATTCTTCATTCTGTTTTTTTTCTATATTTTCTAAACTATTGTGTTTTTCTTCATCCCGATTACTATTAATTGAAAATACATATTACAAAGTACACATTATTTATGATGTAACTACTTATTATTGTTGAGTTAGAATCATATAACAAGATTCATAAAATAATTAACTATTTTTTATAATGGATGTGATATGTTGGTTAAATATAAGTAATATTTAAGTAATATACTGCACCATTCAGCGATATTTTATAGTAATATGGTTATGTATTTTTTAATATGTGTTTTTTATCAAGAAATTCTTCTTAAGTAAAGTACCGATTAATTTATCAGATAGATAAAATCTTTCTCCTATTTACGTATTTCAATTGGTATCAAAATAAGTCGAAAAGAGAATTGAAAAGTAATAATACTTGGCTAATTCTAAAACAATTATATTGCTACAATATGTTTACTTTTATCATCGTCTGACTTATCGGATAAAAACCAAGACCAATGCACTAATACATGGTTAAAGAGACAAATAAAGTCCAGCACATATATATATATATATATATATATATATATAATATATATATATATACATATATTCAGATATCTTTAAGATTTAATAAAAATATATCTGTTTACTTCTGCAAATCATTTTCATTCGTACAGACAACAGATTTTAGTTCACCTAACGATCTGTCTAACATAATTTCACCTCAAGAAAGCCTGAAGTTTTAACTATCTGACCGAGGAGATCAATGGTTGTTGCGTAATCACTGGGTAGCGAGGTGCATCCCATCTCAGTCCAGTATGTTCTTTCAATCTACCCCGCACCCCTAGGTTTCTACTCTACTCCCCCCTCTGCGGATAAGGCAGACCGCTCGTCGCAGAGGATGAGAGAAGGTTAACACGCTGCGAAAAAAGTGGGTGGTGTTTGCGCGGGTAAAAGAGGCAATGAAGAAAGAAGATAGGAAGGGATGATGACAAATCGAGGGCAAACAGGGTCTCGTACCGATGAATACGATATCGAGAGACGACCGTTTTCATTGTCGTCGTCATTGACAACTACTGACAACTACTAACTATACTAATTGATCTTATATTGAGGACTATTGAAATATACTGTATTTATCATCGAATCAAGAATTCATTATTTTATCTTTCAGAGCATTACGCAAATTTAATAAATGCTGATCTACTGACGCTCGCCGAGTTGCTCCGTTCCACGATCTGGCGTATCTCCTTCCGTGACTCATATACTAGCTAGCAAGCAACGAAGCGACCTACATTCATTGACTAATGTACCATTTCGCATAGACGAAAGCTTCGTGAAAGTTTCCTTCCATGGCTTCTACACACAATTCCCGGAGTGAAAGAAAATAATAGTCGTATGTGGCAGTTGCAACGTAACAACATTGATCTTTCCCCTACTCTCTTATTTCCTACTCTATTTTTCTCTTCCTTTGCTCTCTTTTTCTCTTCTTCCCCTTTTCTTTTCTTTCTTTATATTCTTTTTCCTCTCATCTTCCTTCTCTCTATGATCGTCTCTTTTATTTCTTCCAAAAAGCAGAAAAAAGAAAAGAAAAAAATAAAATACAAATACATAAAAAATTAAATCGTTTTATATAATGAAAAATGAAATCATATAGTCAATGTTAATTCAATATTTCTTTTTTTAATTTTCTAATTCGCTTGTATCATAATCCTTATTTCTATACAAGTAATTTGATTACATTTGATACCAATATCTTTTGCTCTTTCTCTGCGCTTACATATGTTTTATCCTCATTCATTTTATCAATCCTCCTCTCTCCTCTCTTTTTTATGCTCCATTCTTTTTATCAATAATGTTATTATCAGTAACAAATCTTATTTCTTGCTTTCTTTCTCTTATTGTATTAATTACGCAATTTTGGTTACATAAGACTACTTTTCCTTCTCTTTATCGTGCTGCCTTTCTCATATCTTCTTTTCTCAATTTTCTGATCTACATCTCATTTCTCTATTTGTCCTCTCTCTGTTTTGTCGGATCTCTTCTCATTGCACTAACCGCACGCAATCAATACATCCCCTTCCATATCTCGTACCCCTACTTTGAACCTCCATTTCAACCACTACCCTTGATTCTGACCCACCAATCTCACAACGCTATTGCTCTTATTACATCTACAGCTCTTCTTCTCTCTTTCATTCTATTTTTTTTAATTCTTAGCACACTTTTAACACGTGTACAATTTCATTAATATATGAAAAATTGTGAAAAAGTAAGATAAAACTATGCTCATTTTCTTTTTTCTATATCTTTATCTTCTTTATATCTTTCTGTTTTCTTTTCCATCTATAATTCTTTTCTTCAAAATTCCCACGAGTCTCTCCAATTTATTGCAGAATATTCCTTTTTATCATTCTTTTCTCAATCGTCCTTCATCATAATGATCGAATCATTTGATTCAATAAAGGCCACTGTAAAGTCAAGGTCAATCGTGTTTATCGTGAACACATGTCGGATTATAAATACAGTCGTACTACTTAAACAGCAGTAGTATGACTGTACTATCAAAAAATAGTAGTAACTTATTATCAATACAGCTGAGAAAGATAAATATAAACCAATCTACCAGAATGAAAAGATTATTAATAAACTCTTAGTTTCATATTGTATCTCTGTAAGAATAAAATGCAAATCTAATTATAAATAATATATCTATTTAAGTAATATACCTTATTATTTATTAATTTTGTCTGTCTTTCATTTTTTTCTTTTTTTTTGCTTTACAATGAAAATCAAATTCACAATACTATGTAAACGGAAATCACATCAAAAAGGAAAAAAGCGCCACGCGGCATTTATCACGAATAAACTTTTCTGAAAAGTTTTCTTGCGTGCGTTGTGATAATTTGTAAGTTCTATACTAAGTGAGCTAAAATCGTTTCAAAGTAGAACGTTTTATAGAAACATAGTGAAATGAATAAAACTATGATGTGACGATCAAATCATTATACTTATTAATGCAAATCAGCACAATTGAATTATTATAATATCAAAAAAGAGCTAATTTAATAAATTCTTGACTATGTATGCTGTTATATTCGTCTAATGATGGCTAATAAAAATTACAGCATGCATAATTAAATAATCGATTGGAAACAAATAATTCAAACTTTGTTTACTCAGTCGAACATTATTAATTATGAAACGCTAGGGAAAAGAACGGAAAGACTCGAACAGAAAGTCCTTTGTGAAAAACATCAACGTCAACTTTGAATTAAAAAAGCAGCACATTTATTTGAGAATAACGAGAGATTGTGTAGAAATTAATTTTCCTTCCCGTTCATGCACACGGGAAAATTAAAAGAGTTGACTAAAAGGAGAAGGCACATGGATTTCTATTGCTTTTTCTGCTTCTACTTTTACTTTGAATTCTTAATTTGTGATTACATAACAAAACCTTAAAAAATTCGATATATTTCACAAGGAGAATGTAAATTTTTGTGGACAAAATTAAGAAAATAAACTAAATCAAACGCAAACTTGTATTAATTTCATTATTATTATTAATAACAATTAAAATAATATATGATTTATCAATTATATTAATATTAATTAGAACAGTTAGCAAATAATACATATGTGGATAATTTCTGTCTTGTTAACATTTGCGAAAAGTTGTTCGTATTTTTAAATTCTGAATCGATATGTTCATAGTTGGTTTTTATATTTAAAACCATTATAAGTACAATCTTAAGTATATCTAATTACAGAACTGTATATATTACCAGCTTAAACCTTACACACATTTTTATAGGGGCACGTTTTTTCTAGACGGATTTTTAATAATATTTATATTTATATGTACAATATAAATATAAAATTAATTAATTTTCTTAATCATATTATATGGTTAAACTTTATCTTTATTATTTATCTAATTAATGTATATCAAATTATGCACATTTTAACGTAATTTGTGCATTTATTAATAAATATTTTGCGTAATATTGTAATATTGTTAATCATTATTTATGATTAAGTAATAATTTTATACAAGTAATATATAATTACTTATTATTAGTTATTAATTTTGCCTATGTTTTTTGTTTGTTCCTTTTCATGTTTTTTTCTGCGTTTATTAATCAACGTTCATCTTTAATCCATACAGTCATGTCATAGATCAAATTACGCTATTATTCACACTTAAAGTTCACTTTAGACAAACTATAATTTGCGTCAGACTTTAGAATAGAAATATGACGCATTTCTATTTGTAATATTATATGTTATGTCGTGATGTATGTGTGCGTATAAATTAATATAAATATATTTTATAGTTCTATATGTTTCAATTCTTCAATTATTTTGGAAAATATTTGGAAGATATATACTAAATATAATTATAAATATTCTTCTTACTTTACATTTTTCATGAATGCAAAAAAACGGAGCAATCTATTGTAACGCACTGACAAAATTCGCGGTCGAAACTTAAGATATGCCGATAAATATCTGCGTATTTGGGCCACCGGAACATGATCTGCAACGCGACGTGGAGTTGAGCCAACATCGTGTGGATTGCGGAATTTCGTCCAGGCCATTTCGTCCCAAAAGTGTACAGAAAAAATTATGGAGTTCACACAACCAGAAATATTTTGTAAACAATATAACTAGATCATTCTAATTATCTTTGTGTAATAGGTATGTGTATGATTGAAATGACTTATTTACTTTGATGTGTCAACTATACTCATTGCAGTTACGCATGATCTGGTTGTGATAAACAAAACTTGGTTAAGGGATCATTTACCACAGATAAGCTGTTTATCCGTATAATTGCGTCAATTGTGATGCCATGCTGCAAAGCATAGTGAAATTAGATAAGGTGATTTCCGAATAATATAGTAGCAAAAAAATAGCATTTAGGCATTTAAAATAAGTACTAGCGCGATTTTCATTTTTCTACAATGTAAAGTGTATAATGTGTAAAAAGAATATTTTGCATTTTACTTAATAATAATTTTAGTTGATACGACAAATATAAAAAATTATATATATATACATTTTTCATATTTTATTATGCATCAATTAAAATTATTATTAATATTAGGTGTAGTAAAAAGAAATCCATTATTTTTCCAATAGATGGCTCACGCGTAGACGAGATACAGATTACTAAAGCCATCTATTGCAAAAATAATGGATTTCTTTTTACTACACCTAATATATAAATATAAATATATATTTATATATATAATGTACATATATTTGAAATAATAAAATAACATAAATAATATTTTATACATGTATGAAAAATATTTACTTTTCATATTAATTAAAATGAATTAAGTAAAACATTCTTTAAAACTGCATTTAGGAACCAAAATGCGCAGTCGCCATTATTTTGGTACTGCGTATCTTTAGGAATATAACATCTTATTTAAGTCCATAATTATAAAGCAATAATTTCAGAAAGCAAAAGTGACTCGCCATACGATTAAAAATGTGTACGTGTGAAGCGGTCATTAAACTAAACATACAAGATACATTCGTCGCAAAAAACCTATTTTCAAAACTTAATATTATAAATACAAAAAATTATCCTAACTCTCTTCTCGTTTAAAATCTAATTCCATTTGATACAAAAGTGTCTAGACAAACTTCCTACTAAAACACTCTAGCTCTAAAAATGGAACAATAACTCGTGGCAGACAAAGATTCACTATTAAGGATCGTTTACGTTAAGATAATGAGGAAAGACGTGTATCATTGGTGATTGAGACTCGATGATTGATCTCAATAAGAGCTCCTCTAGTGATAAGAGTGTCGGAGAGAGCCATATTCTAAGCAACAGGAGGTTAAATGAGCTGGAGATAATACGAACAATTATGACTCTGTTGTGCGATAATACATTTGACGTTACGTTCATTATAACACAGCACTAATAAAATAGAGTATAAAATAATTTATACTCAATACAACCTCTTTTTTATTTTTTCCGCTACCTTATTATATTCTGTATTACATAGTAAATCTCTATTACAAGACACAAATCCTTAATATGTATTTTATGTATTATATTACAACACATCCAACAAAAATTAATCCAAATTTTTCGCGCAACATCCGAATGATTGTAACAGTTCGACAATGACGAGCCTGGATCAGGGTCATTCTGGACGTTTCATTGATGCCGTGTGGCGTATTCATATGGTAACTAGAGTTAACCGCTCCCATCGAGACCGTGAGAAGTAGAGAAGCTGACCTAGATAACTGTGCCTGCGACCTGGTTTGTCCCATCTTTGCCGAAGCTGGTGAATGGATCCGACATGACGCACACACCACTTCATGGACTCTCTTCCTCCCTCCTTTCCTTCCTCCCCTCTCTTTCTCTCTCTCACCCCTTCTTTCTATCTCACACGCATACACGTGTACCTAGTTCTCTTCTCTCAATCCATAACGTTATTTCCTTATATAACGACAGAGAGATCCACATAAGAGGCCTTCCTCAACGTAACTGCTGCAGCTATGTTCTAGTGCCATCATTGATTCACGTTCCTTAGCAATCACGACTATGTTCACCACACTATACGTTGTTATAATAGTGTAATTATTGACGTTCTGTCAGTGTCCCTCATTAATTGATCATGAATTAATAACTAAAATTAAGTCCTAAAAGAGGTTTAATTAAAAAGATTTAAATAAAAATCATTTTATAAATGGATAAACCTACGATATACATTTTATGCATTACTTTGCCTGATCAATTTTACCTATCTAATTTTGTTTAAATTTTCTATTTGCTTATCCATGTCTTTTTATTTTTTTACAATTCTTATAATAAAAAAAATTCTCTTTATGACATGCAATCGTACCTATTATTACCTATTATTAATATGTTTACATCGACATTAAAAATCTATAAACATTATTTTAAACAATAAATATTCAAAGAACAGTAAATCCTGAGATAATCAATGTTATCAATAGAAAAACTGAAATAAAAAATATCTTCTGCATGCTGTAAAAAAAAGAAAAAAAAATAGGAAACATGTAATTCATGAAATTAAATGGCGCTTGGTGGATTTCATATCGCGAATACGGTCGTATTTCGCATTCGGTAGATGACGTCATTGGCGTGTCGTGCGAACTGGTATAATGACACGTGTCGAATTACTACTCGTTCTCACAGTGAAAAATTGCTAAGTCTTTTAACCTTGCAGAATAGACAAATGTCAATTTGACTTAATTACGTTAAATAATATATATTCTTTACACCAATTTAAATATCTCAAGTTTCAAGCCGCATACTGAAATTCTTTAGAAACAAAATGTACCTAATTTCTTTTTCAACACATTGCCGAATTACAGAATATTATGGTAATTATACTTCGAATAATCGCACAGATAAATTCTAAAATGCGATCTAATCACAACAGATGATTCTATCCTTATATTCATAAGCTCCTATTTTCGTCTCATTCTTTTGCAATAATTAAACTTATAACTTGTTATAATACCATTATACCGAACGTTATTACAGATATTCGTCACGGAGAGCAAACATTTGCATTGCACACATGTATTTATAATTATTTTTTGAAAAAACTTAAGGAAGAATTTATTTAAAATATATGTATACGAGAGCAAATCAATAAGTACCCGTGTTTCAAGACAGGCGATGTTGCTGATGCAAGTTGGTATTACTACCATCTTTTAAACGACGCCATACAAAATTTCAGAATGATTCATGTAATAGTCTTGATTTGACAGCAATTCGTAGTGAACGTATTTGATGTTTTCCGATACAATGGAAAAAGAGCAATCGATCTGTGATTCGTTTCTTATTTTTGGATGGAAAAACGTGCGAAGAAATAAAAACGAAGTTGAATGCTGTCTATGGGAACTCTTCACCATCTATGATATGATAACCGTCAGATATTGCTTCAACGAATTCAAACGTGATCGTTCGTCTGTTTTTGATGAGGAGAGCCCAGGTTGCCCGGCAGACATGGTTACTGAGGAAATCGTTGAAAAAGTCCACGACATGATTCTCGCTGATCGCCGAACAAAAGTGCATGAAGTAGCAGAGGCCGTAGACCTGTCGTACGGAACGGCATTCAGTATTTTGCATGATAACTTGGGAATGAAAAAGCTGTCAGTCCGATGGGTGCTGCAATTGCTCACGGTGAACAACAAGCGATTATCAATTTCAAAGCATGGTCGAATTGCTGCCGCATCCACCGTACTCTCCGAATTTAGCCCCCTATGATTTCTTCTTGTATTCAAACTTGAAAAAATGGCTCGGGGGGAAGAAATTCACGTCGAATGAGGAGGTCATTGCCGAAACAGAGGCCTATTTTACAAAGTTCGACAAATCGTATTTTTCTGAGAGGTTAAAAAAATGGCAGAAACGTTGGGAAAAGTGTATCCTCCTAAAAGGGGATTACATTGAAAAATAAAAAAAATTTTTGTGAAAAGTTTGCGTCTTCATTACTAACACGGGTACTTATTGATTTGTCCTCGTATATTAATCTAATATTTAACTCTAAACATAATGGACCTTCTTTATATTTATTTAAGAAAATATTTTCGATTAAAATGAACATTATTAGGTGTTGGAATTAATTCGTAGCGTTTTACAAGTGATGGGAAGTACTTTCATTAATGTATTTTTTAATGCTCATGTGAAATAAATAACATTCTTTCATTAAAAAACGCTACGAATTAATTCCAACACCTAATATATAAAACAATTTCTAGAATCGAAAAGCATTTTATAAAGAACTAAACTATCCTTATACTCCTCATTTAGTGCTAAATGTAGTTTTATTTAATAACATGTGAGAAAGCAAAACATAAAAACAGTAGAATTAGAGAATCAAATTTAATAAATAGAATACTTTATTTACAATTATCTTTTATTATCTTTTATTATTATACATTATTTTCTCTAATTTCTATGAGATTAGAAATATGAGAGATTATGACGCAAAATTATTTATTACATATTTTGCTTTGTAAAAAATGATTCTTTCGTATTTTTTTTATTTCGAGATGGCATTTTTCAAAATTTTGTAAGCACATTAGAATAATCAAAGTACTTCCCATCACTTCCCATCTCTTGTAAAACGCTACGAATTAATTCCAACACCTAATATATATATATATATATATTCATATATGATTTTCCAACGATATGTTTTTTTTGTTATCAAGATATGTTCAAAAATTTCGCATTTTAGTTCCGCATTCGATCAATAGGTAGATATAAAGATCTCCATAATAATAAGTAAGGGATGATAATAATATAAACAAAAGGTGCAACTGCGCGAACTTTTTCCACCTCGCCATTAAGGGTAACTTTATTCACTGTTTTACTACGAGATGGCGACAACTACTGATCAATTTTCGCCGCTCTTATCGACTTTACTGCATCAAGTTCTGTGTCACACGTTATGTAGGCTGATTGTAAAGTTGTTTCGGTACAAAATATGATAAAAAAAAAGTTGCCCGATCATCGAGATCAATTCTCGCACTTGGTAAGAATTAAATCTTTAAAAATATACTGCAAGTTTTTCTTAAAATGTATTAAATCTACCAAAACCTTTTTCAAAGAAAAAATCGAAACTGTATCAGAATTATCTGACAAATTTTATGAATATTGAAATTAAAATTAATTTACAGATTTCAATTTCTTTATTCTTTTCGCACATATTTTATTTTACCAAATTCTGATGTTAAATAAAAATAAATATTAAAATCAGATGAAATCAGACGTTAGCGAAATCGGGCGCTGATGTCCGCGATTTCCGATGAATTTGCCGAGCAAACTTCAACCGGATATTACTAGGAAGTGGAAGCGTACTGTGTAAATATGAGTCTGACGAGTGTACAAACAAGCGAGTGTTATTTTTTCGAAACGCATAGAGCTAAAGAGAAAGTAAGATAAAATATATCCGCTTTTTAGTTATAATTGGAGGCTTGAAAATCAAAATATAATATATATAAATTCATGTTATAAAACAATTGAATATGCTAAAAAAAACATAAAATTTATATTTTACGTAACTTGGATAATATTTTATCGAAAATAGAACTAACAAATTCACTTTGTTGAGTTTAACTAATACATAGTACTAATATTTGTTTCACTTATATTTGTGAAACTTGGATAAATTGATTAATAAAAAAAATACATTCATAATATATTTTTAACAAATTTTACTTTTTTTCTAACAAAAATGCAAAAATGATACTTTCTCTTATTAGTTAAAAATAATCTTATATATTTTGTGTGTGTGTGTGTGTGTGTGCGCGCGCACGCGCGTGTGTGTGTGTGTTAGTGCTAATTGAAATCATCTTTCATAATATATAAATGTAAAATTGCGCGAAACAGATTTATGAGTGATATAATTATTTAGTGTTTCCTACAAACAGTAAGTTAGAACTCTGAATGATAGCTATCAATTCTAAAAAAGAATATTTTATTTTTGTAATGTTCCGTATGAATATACATTCGGAGGTCAATGCAGTTATATGTGATGTTGTTACAGGACAAGAGGTGGGAATAGACAAGCAGGAACAGAAAACGAAGATGCATACAGATATGGAAAATATATCGCAAATAACTGTGCCTCAACATGGATCGATGCATATTCCAATCACACAGGCGAGAGGGAGGGCTGTATGTGTTTGCCTTACTGTTTGTCCTACGAATGGTATATATAAAACATTTCAAACAAGTAACGTACAAATAATATCATTTATCCAAAAAAGAGACTTTCATCATGATTGAAAAATTAAAAATTCGAAGATCATAAAAATACAATATTTGGAAAACTCATTATTTAAAAAGTATGCCGCTTAAGTTATTTAATCAAACAACGTGTTCCATAGATGACGATCATTTTTTTCTCTCTAAAATCAACATCCTTCATTTCCTTTCATTTTCCTCCAAAAATAAATAACTGCCACAAATTGTAATATTATAATGCCTCTTGGAATATAACGGCAAGGCAATTTGTATTTCCTGAATGACAAGTTGCACGGCAGCAGGTGCATTTGGCAGTCTGGACATCTATTTTTTAATCGACCTCGATCGTTCATATCTTTTTTCTTTTTTTTCCAACCGCATGTGAGAAATGTAATCTTGAGAGACAGAAAGCAGAGGCAATTTTAAAAGTTTGTAGACTGCATATTCAGCGCTAACTTTAGTGATTACTGTTCATTTTATCAGAATAACCCCATCTTTGGCTATTGTATGGTATTACCTACGGAGATAAGGTATCAAATGAAAAAGAAAGTATTCGCGCGATATTTTTGTCAATATTGAAAAATCAACAAACAAGTCAGGAATAAGATAAAAAGTCATACATTTTCAAAGATGCAAAAATTCCAATTCAGGGATATTTAATGATAACTATATCGGATTGGAAACAAAAACTTAAAATTACGAATAATTTCAATGAATCACAAACATTTTTTTAAATAGAATATAATGCGAATATTTAATATTTGCAGTTTATGTAACATTGTATTGTAACTTATACTACCGTAACGAGTTCATATTTATGTCTTGCATGTATCCGAAGGCCACTCAATTTAATATCGGAAATCGATTATCTAACTGATGGGACAATTGCCGTAATCTTGTGTGCGTAAAGATCTTAATCCGTTATTGTCTTTCTTTTTTCTTTGTCTTTCTATTGTCGAAATATAGTCAAGATTTATATAGCTATTATGGATAATATATATTGTTATAAATAAATTTTATACATATAAAAACAATTGGATTAAACTATATTGATACGAATTAATTACTAAATGGTTGTGTACACTGTATACACTGCGTACTTTCAGTCAAGTGTTACTTCGTTCCTATATTCATATATTTAAGAATTGTTCCATTTATCCTCAAGGAATTATGTCTGTATAAATAGACCACCCACTGCTTCCGTTACATTTGTGTTTACTATTCGCGTCGTGCGTCGATTTAATTATCGCCGAGAGTCCAAACTCACTGCAGTACAATAAATCCTCTTTCTTTTTCGAAAACAAGAAACATGACCTTTATGATCTGGTACTTTAACAACATTTTGGCAATGTTATGCTGAGAATTCTGCTAAAAACTATTTTCTCTCATGTCAAATAATAATAATTTCGAATTTTCTTTTATTGCTTAAAATGTCAAATAAAATACTAATAAACTATTGCTTTCATGTTTCTTAAATATTAAATATTATTTCAACAAATATTAACATGATAAAATTTCAAATATTATAATGCAAATAATACAATAGTTATAATAAATGTCCACATTGGCTATTGTCGGTCAATATGACTTCTCTTATACTGTTTTCTGAGTTTTCTTGCAGTAAAGTACGGAGCAAGAACTGTGCGCAAGATATGAGTTTCATATATTTATAACAGCGGCTATATTTGTTGCGGTCTTTAAGGTAAAGCGCGCAAATGACGTCCGCACGGTGCAACAACGGCAGAAGTTTTCTTCCCGGCGCGAGATGAATTCTTAAACGCGGTACCTACCGTCCTACGTTGACGCAGTTGAGGTGAGGGTGCGCCAAAGGGGTGCCTATATTTATAGATCTTCGTTCGGGTATGCCCGTACAAGCTCTAGGCCTTTACTTATTGAAAGAAAAATCTCCATTTCTCTCATCCATATTACTCGAACGCCTGAATTTTTTTTTAATTCTTAGTGGATATTTCAATATTAGAGTCATGTCGTCTATAACCAATGAAACAAATTCACTATGATGATAGATATAAAAATATTTATGTAAGAAAGAAAAAAATGTTAAATTTGATATATACAGAGTGAAATAAGGTAACAACAGCATTGGGAGCGTAGAATGGATCAAGAAGAACAAAAAAGTTTTATATCATTTTGAGATATTTGCTGTAGTTTTCGAATTAAAAAAGGAAACGTATAAGCCAATGTGCGTTGAAACCGCGTTGCGTAAATTCGTAGCACGGCCCATCGCGCCTCATTCGATAGCGGCGGCGGTAGCTCGCTGCCGAGAGTGAATCGCGATGGACCGTGCTACAAATTTGCGCAACGCGGCTTGAATGCACATTGGCTTACACATTTCCTTTTTTAATTCGAAAACTACAGCAAATATCTCAAAATAGTATCAGACTTTTTTATTCCCCTTGACCCATTCTACGCCCCCAATGCGGCTCCTACCTTATGTCTGAAACATCCTGTGTGTGTATGTGTGTGTGTATATATAGAGCTATTCTCTTTGTAATTACTGTCGTGCCTTTTCTAAAACTCACATTTGGTCACGTTGTCGATGATCGGAGTGTCTGATGTGTCGATCTTCTGAAATGCCATAAATGCCAGCTACCGCGGCCATATCTTAGTCTCCACGTGCGTTGGCAATCTAGAGAACCTTATCAGGTTCATAATCTTCCTGTTGGACGCCGTTATGAGCGCCGATTCCCATCCAGCATCATTATGCACTAAATGCTTCGATTGTATAAATATCTTTATTTTTGGGACGGATATATAAGAGCAATCGCTCGCGACGTGACGAACGATATACGCACTTCCATAAACGACGAATCCAAATTTCACCTAATTTAAATTCTAAACTAAGATTCGCATTAATATAGCTTTATATCAAGCAAAGGTTTAATATAAGAATTCTCAAATTAAGTGACAACCTAATTATTCCTTATTTATCTTTGAGAGAATCCACCAGCAATTTTCTTAAATTTTCTTTGTTGGTTTTAATTCAGAAATTTAAAAAATCAAAAAAAGTCTAAAAAGATACACAAAATCAAAACTTATTCTTATTTGTACGTTTGTTAATTTATTCGGATGTATAGTGACATATTGATAATATTACGTGATCTACATTTGTCGAGGCCGTTTTATTAAACTTTATTGCTAAGCATTATTTTAATTATAAGTAGAGTTGAAAGTTTCTATCCAAGTTTCTGTCCTGCTTTGGATTATAATCAACAGAAACAGAGAACGTAAAGAAGCGTGCAACAAAAATTGAGATAAGGAAATGTTTTCGAAAATTTCATTGTCATTAAATAGAAACAGATAATAAACAGGATATATAATAATAAATAAAAACGAGATATAATATAATAGAAAGTATTGATCATTTTTCTTTATAAAATAAGTAATAGATTTATTGTAAGCTAAAATTTTAGCTTGAAATTTTAGTTTACAATGTTATAATGTTACAGGTCGGGTACTATAAAAAACAGTTAAAACTATTCGATTTTTCCATCACCAGCTATTCCATTTCGTCAAAAGCAATTGCGAGTAATGTCAATATGAAAACGACAGGAAACCGAACGCAAATGGACGTTCGCAATTCGGACGTATGTATTCGGATGATTTTACGATGCTACTTGCTTCTTTTTGTAGCAACAATGTGAATTTTCATCGATCGACTTTAGTCACAAAAGCGCGCCATCCTCGATACGATAAAACAATTTTATCATATCGTCTAAAAGCATCATAATTTTTTCATTGTCCAGACGAAATATCTTCATTCATAGGGATGTAACTAAAACGTTTTCATGCGATTTGTAAATGGATAAAATAATCCATACTTAAATTTAAAAAACGATAAATTTATTATCCTATATTTCATCAATTTAACGTATTGAGAGAATTAAACAAAATTATTAGGTGTTGGAATTAATTCGTAGCGTTTTACAAGTGATGGGAAGTACTTTCATTAATGTATTTTTTAATGCTCATGTGAAATAAATAACATTCTTTCATTAAAAAACGCTACGAATTAATTCCAACACCTAATAGATTAAATAAATTATAATTATATAATTAAATAAATAAAATATTTCGTTCAGAATACGGCAGCGAAAAATTGATTATCGATGCGTTAATGAGAGTCAATTGCTGAACACTTACGATTAAATCAACTTTGATCGTAGGTACAACGGCACGTAAGTTATGCCATTGTGCGTCCATATACACGTGGTTCGATCGGCCGTGACACATTTTTATCGTCAGCGCGCTTGTACTCGCGGAAATTGTAGAGTTGCGATGCCGATGTCGCGACTGATTGACGGCGAAATTGCAATCGGTTACCTCGAGCAGAGCAAAGAACAAGAAAGCAAGCTTTTTTAACTTTTCCTTAACTCGAGAAGCATATTGTACGTCCATTTATAGAGCGTACCAACACACACTTTAACATACGTTTCATCCGAATTCAACTTTGACAGCCGACATCTTAATAAAAATATTAATAGATATCAATATAGCTTACAACAATTACGAGAGAATAAAAATGAAGGATCATGCACCATTAAAAAAATTGTCTTAAGAAGATTGAATGAGCAAATGCGTAGGCACATACTGCCGTGTTTATCGTTGGCATCAAATTAGCGCATATAAAGCGCTTGAGTACAAGATGCAATTAACTGATTCACATCACTGAATTGCAAAGTACACTACATACGACAAATAGAAGCGACGAACAGAAGCATTCTTGTCAATCGCACATGCTCTGAAGAATCCGAATGCTCGAAAAACAAAAGGCAAACATCGAAGAGAAGATACTTTTCGCTTTGAAAGAAAATTCTATATGATGTTTCATTTAAATCGATATATGTAAATATCTTCGAAACTATTGATAACATTGAAATATATTTCAAGCAAAAGCGGTTGAATTTTGAAAAGAATTTAATCTGATGTCAATAGATTTCTTTTTGTAGAAGCTGTAAAGGAAACAATTTTGTTTTTTAAATATTAGGTGTTGGAATTAATTCGTAGCGTTTTACAAGTGATGGGAAGTACTTTCATTAATGTATTTTTTAATGCTCATGTGAAATAAATAACATAACAATATTCTTTCATTAAAAAACGCTACGAATTAATTCCAACACCTAATAAAATGAAATACTTTATGTAAATGTATTTTCGATCAATTTTTAAATAAAATACTCTGTACACATATGACAAAATAAAAAATATTCATTGTAATTATAAAATATACAGAGAAAATCGTTTCATTAAGTATTTAGTATTTACAATCTTTTCTTCTTTCAACATACAAAAAGAGATTCATTATTTAGTTCGGAAATTATTATCAATATTTTGAATGGAAGGAAAGAATATTCGATTCCATATATACTATGTAGAAAGACGAATGATGGGAATTCAGTAAAGTGAATTAACTGTGTCTCATTATCATTTTCTAACAAATTACGCGACGCTGCGCTAATTCGTATGCAACAATGAGACAAACAATGCGCATATTACAATCTCTTTACGCAGATTCGAGCTAATTTGCGATGTGAATAACAATCGCTTTCTTTTATTTTCCGATTTGATGAACTGAAACTGCAATTATGTCGTCGTTGTAATTTATACATCAATCAATGATGGACTTTGCTATCGACCGCGAATTCTGGCCGCTGAAAGTTAATAAATAATTAACGGAGCAGAAGTTTTGCCTTTGCAAGCTGGTAACTGCAAGCCATGAACATAAAGGATTTTTCGTTAAAAAAGTAATAAACTTGTTTTAATATAAAGGCATATTAGAGATCAAACGCTAGAGATCGCGCAAAATTACGGATTCGATGTAATAGAAGATATCAGCGTTATGGTCAACAAGCTATAGGACTTTATTCCTATTACATATCAAGCACGTCCGTTTACAGAACCGTATCCGATAACGAAAACGTAAGGCCATCCAAATTTAAGAACTGTAGAATCGCGTGATATCATTTATCAGCCGATCTCGAATTAAATCTCGCATTAAATCGCATTTATTCTGCGGATCGTGTTTTGCCGTCACTGTTTTAATTAGCGCGCAAAATGCTTATTAACTGGTCAGCCGACAATGGTGTCAAAAATCGCAATGAAAGCCATCTGAGCGATAACGCTTCTTGTTACGATAAATTTCGTATGAGAGATAGCTACCTATAAAAATATTTCAAGCAAGATAAATACATTTCTTTATATATATATATATATATATATATATATATATTTTATTGATAATTATTTCTAATTTATGATTTAAATCTTACATTAAAATTGCTGGCGGATGCCAGAGTCTTGTGACTTTAGATTGTTAATTTAGTAACTAGTGATATTTAAAGATCTTTATGATCGTAACTGCATATTGATCGTTTTAATTTTCAAACATCATTTATTATGATCGGCCAATAAGTCAAAATCTTTACCAGAACTAATTTATGATCACAATCACCGAAGCCAGAACGATGCACACTTTCAAAACAATCCACTTGTATGAATGTTTTATTCGGTTTATTTGTATTATGCACCATTGAAGAACAATTTCATGAAACCTTTCTATCAAATACACTCTTAATTACGATTATTAAACGATCCAAATATTTTTTCGTACTCGTTTTATACACTTATTTGGACACTTACTTAGAAAAATCTGCGCGCGATTGTTTCATTTCGTACAAATTAATCCATTTTCTGAATTATTTGTATTTTCTCTGTGCATTGTGTAAAACAATTACTTCAGACTAATTTCGAATGATGGAATATTTTTTGCTCTTTGTGTTTTACTCTCATAATATTTTTATCGCCTTACTTTGTTTTTATTCTGTTCACTTAAAATCACTATAATTAATTTGAGGATTGGACAATATACTAACTGCATTCGAAATTATTATAGATGAGACAAACATGAATGAAATTAAAGAGAAAATGGATTAATTGTACAATGCGCAAATGAATCACCCCTTCTCGTAAACGCACGTCCGATAACTATCGCGACGATACTCGTAAAGGGTGGCAAGAAGATAACCGGTAGCGTGGCTTTAGCTTACGGAAAGCGCGTGCCACGCCATCCTTCTAAGTCCACTCTGGTGACTTCCACTACCGCGACACAATCGCCCCCCTCTCCACTAACGATCTCCATCCCCGTATCCCGAACGCCATTTCTACCCTTTAGGGGCGACTCACAGGGCGCCTCTTGAGTCGTTAGCTCGATATTCTTTCCGCACTTGTGCACCAAAGGCAATCAAGTACGTACACCAGTATCAGTTTTCCGCGAAAATTCAAAGAAAAGGAAAAAGGCAAGAGCAAAGACGAAAAGCAAGACGTTTGTATTGGCAATCAATCAGGAGTGACAACATGATGCAAATTTTAAATTCGGCAAGTAAATGTTCATAAATTGCTTTAGTTATACGTGTTAAATTTCCTTGAAAATATAAAGTAGGTTTTGTAATAATTCGATTTTTTGAAATTATCGCTTCAAAACTAACGATAAGTATAAGACTAGATTAAAATAGTATAAAATTAATATCAAATTAGTATGAAAATGATTGAACGAACATTCTTCACTGTTCGTTATTATTGTTGTTGTTGTTGTTGTTATTATTATTATTATTATTATTATTATTATTGCCATAACTAGGCCATTTCAGAGGCCAACTATTGCTGTTGCAAGTAGTGTTAGAAAAATTAATAGATCGAATTTGCGAATAACGCGCATAAGAAGTAGTGGTATCAAATTGCCGCGACGTTCACGGAGTAGTACAGTAGATGTTATTGATACAAATAAATTTAGTCCAGCATGTATTTTCATCTATCGTCTATTAATATCGGCCAATATCGATATAGTCCGACTATAACTTCATCGAGGTCTGGTTCATACAAACTTAATGCGTGCTATACATTAAGTCTGATAGGAACAGAATATATTTTAAATGTATTTTCCTTCCAATTTAATAATTTTTTACTTTTCTGTATTCTCTTAATGATTTTGAAATAATTTAATGTGAAAATAAATAAGTGAGAATTATATCATTATGTGAATAAAATAGTATCAAATTTTTGCATTGTAAAGCACAAGAATTTGTAAATTTATGATCAATAAAGTAAATATTTGCATAAATAAAGATTAAAATTGTCTTTCGCAGTTCATAGAAAGTAGACGCATTTATTATAGATTTTATAATCTCGAAACTCTCGTCGTTCACCCCATTAAACACTTACTGATAACTAATAATAGTTTAATATAAAATCCAAGGGCAAATAAGAGAGAGTACACCTATACGTGGGCGAACTACGGTCAAAGGTCAGCTTCTGCTTCCGAATGACATATATGCAATCCTAGTGTGTGTATGCGATCGCTCAATAAAAAAAATCTTCCTCAATTTTTTCTGGTCTTATTTTCTTTCTTTGTCGATGTTTATGACATAAATTGCTATCATGTTCACGCGTACGTTAAAAAATATGATTCATGTGCTAACATATCGCACACACCTAATTGATTATAACCAATGATCTGAGTCGTATTGGGTATTATCGTCTAATCAAATACGGAATTGGGCCACTATGAGATGCGACACGCATCGAATAGCATCCTTATTGATCAATAATATAAGCAATGACGTAAATTCGACCACGGAACTAAGCAAGAGTTGTCTGTCGTGTGGGTGTGCTAGTCGCCATTGACTCGAAGAACAAACGCGGAAATGCGGATGCCAGGCGCGTTTGCGAGTTCGCGCATAAGATCGTTAGTAGGAAATATCGGCGTTAATTAGACTTCCGGAATAAGTTGATGCCATACCAGCGTTTTTCACTTATATTCGATAGATTTGCGAATATCTTGTGCTCTATATTCGAATTTCTGAAAAATACTATTTATAAAATTAAATTGATAAAAACAAAATTACATAAATATATAAATATAAATAAGGACTCTCAATCTTAAACAATAAAATAAAAATTCAGATAAGGCTAATGAGAGTCAAACGCTGATGTAAAAGCGAAGAATTAAGAAATGCAGATAATACTTATTGATTATTTTCATTTATTTCATCGAACGTTTCGACTTACTTTGGAGTCGTCTTCAGCGAATACAGTAACAAAAAATCCTCCCTTGAGAGCAAGTCACTTGCAGATTGGCAGAAATGTAGCAATCAACACTACATAAATTTACAATTTGCCATTATAAGATAAATTATAAGATGCCGAATTATAAGATGTCAAATTATAAGATATTGAACACGATTTTATATTCAGAAGAACGACATGTATTTAATACATATTATAACTTTCGTATTTAATCTTAAAATTGTGAATCAATGTTTCTAAGCTTCATTTTTCGTTTCCCATTGAGTCACATAGTCTTATTATTTGATGTTTTTATTCTTGTCTTATAATGGCAAATTGTAAATTTATATAGTGTATTGATTGCTGCATTTCTGCCAATCTGTAAATGACTTGCTCTCAATGTAGGATTGTTGTTACTGTATTCACTGAGGATGACTCCAAAGTGAGCCGAAATGTTCGATGAAATAAATTAAGAAATAAATTAAGAAACCATTAACACCTGCGTATTTACATCTGCATCTCCTAATTCTCCTCTTTCTTACATTAGCATTTGACTCTCATTAGTCTGTCTCTTGTCTGAATTTTTATTTTATTATTTAAATTGGTAAAGTATATTATTAATTTGAACTTTCTCCGGATTAATGTATTAATGTTATATGATAGCAATATTTCCATATCATTTTATTTATAAAAAAAGTACATTGTATGTTAAATTTTAAATTACATTTATTCTCTTGAATGAATTCATTCTTGAATAAATATATAACGATGCATACAAACGTAAATTCAATTTCACGCTTAAGTAGTTATATTTATGCATAGTTAAACGATGCTCGTCGCGTCTCTCTGTATACTCAAAGGATAAACGAGCAAATCTCAAATGCTAAGACGTGGAATAAATGTGCACTTAAATTTGCTTTCACGGCTAGATAGATGATTGCTTTCGAGAAGATTATTAAGAATCTGCGGATTAGCAAAGATAATTAAGATATATTTTTTAAATATTTTCCATGGATCATTTTACTTTCAAATCAAAGAAGCAAAATATAAAATTTCAGTTAATAAAAATTGTACTGATATGTTAAATAAAATCAGGAGAAAATTGTTTTCTATACAAACAAATCTTGTGTTCAACAAGTAGCAACATAAATTCGACTTCATGAATGGTTATCTCAGTAAATAGATGCAAACAGAGCAAATACATTTGTACAGATAGCCAATACCTTTGCGGGAAGATAAACTATGTTCATAGACATGGTGGACAAAGTAGATATGTACACACAGGAAAACAAACGATACTTCCGCACGAACGGACAAGTATTAAAAATATTAAAAATGAATTTCTATTCAAATACACAAGAATTATATTAACGTGTTGTTGTACAGGAATTTATATTATGTTGTTAAAAAAAAAATATTTAATAGAATGTATTTTTTTGCTATAATTAATCGATAAAATTTTACATTGTGCATTAGGAACTGCATACAATGAAAGAAATATTAGAAAAAAGAATAAATATTAAGATTTCAACTCATCAGAAACTGATTGTATCGAAATACATAGTTTTTGACAGATTAAAATATTAATATTTATTCTTACTCTCTTAATGTTTCTCTCATTGTGCGCAGGATCTTATTAAAGCTTTAATATATTATGTTCATGTGTATCTTTTCCGGCCAAGATATGTCGCACCATCCATCCGGGCGAAGGTCAAGATTTTCTTCGCAGAATTGTCGATAATGCAGTTACCATGCACCAGTATACGTAGGATCGTTTATCGATTTCGGCACCCAGTGACCTATTTTCTAATCGAGCTCTAGGGACTTTCGTAAGGATACGAATCTAACGCAGTTTTTGGAGAGAACGATCGTTAGAGTGCTTTGGAAAAATGATGCCTATCAAATGCGTTCCTTGATGCTCAACACTCATGGAATCAATCATTTCATTCTTATTGTTTATCAAATGTTAAACAAGGACATGTAACATGCGTTGTGAGTGTCAAATAGAACGCACCTTTGATATACTTCTGGACGCTGAGTCGCGATATGAACAATATTCATCCACGCGATTATTTCTTACTAATTATTATTCTTGCTGTTCTAAAAATAACGTATGGAATATATAAATCTTAGCGAAAGTATTTAAGAGATTTAAGGAATTATTATTTATTTTATCTTATATACTGATAAATCAGACAATTGTAAATTCAATATTTTCCCAAATTTCCCAACACACACACACACACACACACACACACACACACACACAATGTTAAAAAATCATGTAACCGTATTTTTAAAAAATTTAGTTGTCCTTAAAATTTCTTTCATATCTCCACACAAAACAAATATTGCCACTATACATTATATTGGGTCATCTAAAAAGTATCCGCGGTTTTTTATCACTAGATATGTGTTGATGGTCATATATCTAGTGACAAAGTATCCCGGATACTTTTTAGATGACCCAATATTTCTCAAAATCATAGTTTTTTTAATCTGTTTTTATTATTCAAAATAGTAAAGATATTTAAGATCACAGGTGAACCAATTTATATATATTATTATATATAATGACAAAAGTAAGATTCCTTATAATAATAATAATAATAATTAAATGAGTAAATCGGGCAATTAGGAATCGGCGCTATAAGTGGTGCGCATAAGTGACTAAAATCGTTATAGTCCAATAATATATTTCAGCAAATCAATAACGTTATTGAAAATAACGATTTTAGCTACTTAAGCGCACCACTTACAGCGCCGATTCCT
>NW_011627320.1:24574-50743 GCF_000204515.1 Acromyrmex echinatior | reverse complement strand
TAAACATTACATAATATTTTAATATTTAGAAATATTCAATATAAGAAATAATTGCACAAAAATTAAAAAACTTAATAATTCAATATTTTTGAAAAGTTTTAAAGCGTATGCACTACATTAGAGTAAGTGCATGTTCATTTAATTTTATAATTAGCCGTCCTCGATGGTAATAGTTGATTTTAGAAGTCCATTAATTTGAAGAAACCCAAGTAAGAAACCAAGAACGACAGGATACTAAGAAAATACCTATTGAATCGATTGTTATAAATGATCAACCAAACCTATTAATCGAGGTTATTTTTCCCAAAAAAATGCATTGTGCGTGTACATTCTGTATATATCTATATGTGTTTTGAAAATTGCATTTAAATTTATAGTCTGTTGAAGTAGATATCTTCATACTGATGCATTTTAACGTTTCACTTACATCAATATGATCATTGTACAATCAATTTATTAGAAATGGATGAAACTGATTATCAATAAAATTATCAGTCGAATGATAAATATCAAAATTCAATGTCAGTCAAAAATAATATCAATTATATTATGAAATATATATTAATAAAGAGATTAATATAAAACTTTAAAAGCAACACGTGTGTGTATGAGCAGTAGGCTTTGATTAATTGATTTATAATTGTATTATGAGTTATTACTGTGCCAAATTATTTTCGACGAAAAATGAAGTCTTGAGCCAAGAGATGTAATTTAAACTACATTTATTTGCAGACCACATTTATTTCAGAGAAAGTTTAATTAACACGATGCGCGAGCAAAGTTATAATAATCCTTAAAACTTCGGCAGATCCGTCATTATGTTAATTAGAATGGCCCACTTCGGAAAACGACACGTGGGTGGTTCGAGTGCAGACTTTCTCACAATTTACGCATTGTTACAAAATGACATATAAATTGAATTTCATTAAGTATCATGTCAATTACTCATATAATAAAAATGTCATTTTGATCTTGCATCAATTCCTTTCGAGTAAATTTTGAATTACACACTTATTATTGAAAATTTAGTTATATATTCTTATGTTATTCTAACAAAAAGATATTACATTTACAACTTCGACTATTAATATATTTATGTATCTAAATATAATTATGTAAAAATAAAGTTTAAGTTCTTTCCTTAATAATTAAAGATATTTAATACTGTGTGAATAATGTAGAATTAGAATTAAAACTAATCAGTAGAAGTATTTATTTTATTAATTGAATGTTCATGCAAAAATTTTATATAATAAAAAATACACTTTCGTAAACCAAATGATGAAAAATAATATTTTTAAAATCTTCATATGATGATTTTTATTAGATTTTTGTGACAAATAAAATAAAATTGTGATAAATGAGACAGCCAAAACAAATGCTTCAATTGATGCGTGTACATACAACACGTGGCAGACAGCTGGTTAGCAACACCAGATAAATATGTCATGTAAACACATATAAGTGAAGGGAAACATATGAAATCTGCATTTGAATGCACCTGGCTACCATTATCGTCACAGATATGGCTGAGGCAATGGACATAAAATAGAAAAGCACAAGCACTAACGAGTTTCTTATATTTGATTCGAAAATATACATTTTAATTTATTGTTAGTTTGATCCTGATAGAATCAGACGACAAAAGTAAAATTAGAAACTGTTAACAAATATTCGTTAACAGATATTAGTAAATACTTATTGTATTATTTCGCAAATGTTACAGATTTTTAAAATTTATATATATATATTATTAATACTTGTAATGATAGCAACTTTCATTTTTTTCTTTTTGTTCTATTTCAATTTATATCAATCCTTAACTCTCTGCTAGGATATTAACTCTTTCGTCAGCAATAGTGGTCTTTTAGAAACAGTGCAATTTTTTTATTGTTCCGGATTAATATAAGAATCTGAAAATATTCTGCTATACTTGTCAAAACTTTAATAAGTTTTTATCATGAAAGTCGGATTGTATTTTACTTATCTTTTGCAGTGTCCAATAGTGTCCAATAGTGTTTTTAAAGACCCTAGTTGCCAGAGGGAAGGGTTAATTATTTCGAACTCGAACTTTAATGAGTCAAAATATCGATCCTTAATTGCGCTTTTATTTAAAACACACTAAGCGTGAATATGCATGATAAATAATCTTGTAATCGTAAACAATTAACTTCAATTGAGATATCCAGACATGTGTAATGTTGTCTGTCTATAATAATACCGAGATAATAATAATTCAAGGTAATGGAATATTTAGTCGGATTATTAATTCAAATTATTAATACATTTTTAAATTGGAAATTTAATATATGTTTCAAGATATGATCAAATTTAAAATACTAGAATATGAATTTAGAAAGTGATTGTATAAAGATAAAAAAAATTCAAAAATTTAATTTAAAAATATCGTAATTAAAATTCTAATATATCAAAATACAGGGTTCTAAAAAAGATAAAAAATATTAAAATATATACATTTTCATTTAAAATTAATTTAAAAATTTGTTAAATTCTGAAACGCAATAAAAATAATAAATATTTAAATAATTTTCTGCATCTTAATCTTCATTTATAAGAAAGATCTAAAGATTTTTTAAAACAAATTATAGATTTTTTTTTGTATTATATTGCTTAACTTTTGCTGAACTATTTAGTGGTTAATGCTTTGGTCTTCGTTTTTAGTGAAATACAAGATAAATTAATACAACGGAAAAATTGCATGACGTCAAGTGATAACTGGAAAATCGTTTATCATGTGGATTTTTTACGTCTTGCATCATATACAATATTGTAGGCAGGGCGGATCCCAGGAGTGTTGCCCCACCCGTCAACACAAACTCTCTTAAAAACACGTTTCAAAATCACATTATCAAAAGCAGAAGATTGTAACATCCAATGAAATTATTCAAATAGTTATTAGTCAAACACGAAAACATTAAAGTTCTCAAAAAGCTTGCAAGTTTCTTGGAAAAATGACATAAAGAAATAAGATTTTTATAACGTATCAAATAAAATTTTGCGAAGATTAGACGGTTTCTAATTCAATGATCTATAGCTTCTATAATTATTTGATTTTCTTCACAACTGAAACATCCTACATGTGTGAACCAATTTAAAATACACATACAGAATTAAATCTTTTAAATCAAATATAATTTCTTTTTGGAGTAAAACAGCCATATTTAACATTAAATGCGCACCGAAAAAAGGCCCAAAAGAGAATCAATGGGCAGAAAGATGAATATTACGGGAAAGGAAATAATAACAGGAAAATCAAGCTACCAATACGTATAATACATACGTTTCTTCGTTCGGTCGTGTATGCTCTGTGTTTTAAGTGTGTATGTGTGTCCGTGGGTGCGTACGTGTGTTGTATAACCGCATGTATAGCTGTGTGTGTCCGGGATTCTATGATGGACTCACCCGCCAGCAACCAGGATCATCTGCATGTTGCATGGAGGCGGCCTCTTTGTTGTTTTTTCGCAGAGGGGTCAATCCGGAGCGGTGGGTCCTCTAGTTTGGCATGCGGTGACAGAATAGAGCTATAGAGTAGGTAACTAGAGAAATAACAAGAGGAATAGAAGGTCACTGCCTTGTTCGAAGTTCGAATTCACACATTGATTCGACAAGTATTGCCCTTTCTATTTATCGAAATATTTTCTCTTATAATACTATTGTTATATTCATGACAACTGAAGTATAGCAAAATTTTTTAAAATTTAAATATGTTTCTAAACATTTATATACAGTAGTACAAATAAAACAGATGTTAATTTGATTTTAGTACTAACCAATATAAATTTATAATTACTTCGAACAAGGTCAAAAGAAGGAAAACGATAGAGTAATAAGAAGAAGATTTAAAAGTAGTTTCTAAAACGAACTAGCACAATAAAAGACGAAGAGAAAAAATAGAAGTTAGATAAAAAGTTAAATAGTAAGAAAAGTAATGAGAGGAATTAATAGAGAGAAGTATACATATGTATAAACAGAATAATTCGGAATTATACTATCTAAAATTTTGGTAACGTATTTAATTTAATTGAAAAAAATTAGCTAATCAAAAGAAATTAATTAAAATCGCATTTTACTCAAATAGATAACAAAGTTTTATAAGTCTCTGTACAAAGTATTCTATTAGATGTTTAATAAATACCTTTTTTTATATACAGAATATTTCAAGAAAAGAAAGATTGGTAAGATAATATTTAAAATTAAAAAGTTTTGGTAAGCAAAGTTTCACAGCATAAATAAAGAGAAGTTCTTTTATAATTAATTTACACAACAATTTTTGCTTAGTTAAACTGATTTTGTATTAACAATTTTTTTTAGTAAAATATTTAAGAGATGTACATTTAATTAAAAATACCAAATTTAACTGATGAATTAAATATTTAAAATAAAACAATTTGAATATGTGTGTATATGTTCTAAATAAGTTTAAAAAAAAAACAAAAATTTTTTCTACATTTTTTAATTCTCCTTATTATCTCGAATATTCTAAAGCGTTCAAATGTGTTAAATTTCCTGGTATCACCAAATTTTCCTGTCTATCGAAAGGCCTATAATAGAATTTTAATGTTATAATTATAAGATTTTTAAATACATTTAAATAGCAAAGTTCTCTAGTTTGTGGAAAGATACTTTATATTAGAAAAAAATACACTAAAAAATATTACTATCTTAAATTATTGCATAATCGTAGATAATTATTGTTTTTCCCGATATAATTATAATTAAAAAACACTAAAAAATTACTATCTTAAATTATTGCATAATCATAGATAATTATTGTTTTTCCCGATGTAATTATAATTAAAAAACACTAAAAAATTACTATCTTAAATATTGCATAATCGTAGATAATTATTGTTTTTCCCGATGTAATTATAATTAAAAAACACTAAAAAATTACTATCTTAAATATTGCATAATCGTAGATAATTATTGTTTTTCCCGATATAATTATAAAAATAGTATAATGTTATTTATGTTATAAGAATTTTGAAATTAAATATTTTATTTATATAATTAATATGATTAATAAAAAAGAGATTAATAAAAAATGCTACAATTAGACTAGAAAGGATTTAAAAAAAGCCAAAATAAAAAATAAGGGAAAGAAAAAGGAGAAAGGAAGGAGAGAAAAGGGGAGAAAAAGAGTGAAGAAAAAAGGGAGGGGGAGAGGCTTTTAATATTGTGCATAATCTAATAACAGTACTCGATATAAACATTTCCCAAAGAACTAAAAGATTACTTAATGATTTCGAAATAATTTACTTTAGAACATACGTTTACGAAAGCTTATTGGATTAAAATAGCTTTTAGAATATCGTTATCTTATATATACTTCCTTTTTGTTAGAGCACCCTATATACAGCACGTTCTAGAGCTATCGCATTTCCTTTAAACCATAGAGATTCTAAGATTATTTCAAAATGACTTTTTCTTAGCAAGAAAACTTGGAAAGACATAATTACAGCCTGAGAAATTCTAAACGCTGTAGTTTATATTTTAAGCAAACCAAATTAATACGCTAAAAAAGAATTTCAATAAAAATTCCGAAAATACATGAATTATACAAAAATTCCAAATCTTAGCTAGGAATAAGTCAACATCTGAGAATCTTTGTTTAATAGAAAATATAATAGGGAGAAAATTCTTGGGAAATTCTGCATATACATAGAACTAGATGTAGATAGAGAAGGAGAGAAAAGTACAGTGGCTAACTGGCGATGGCCCAGCAGATCGCCGTGATGGCTTGCGTTATTGTACCTTCCCGCATGTTGCGTCTAACCACCACCGAAGCCCGTGTGCCACCCACACACACACCCGTCGCAGGACCTTTAACGCATCCACTTATTAACAGTATCGTTCACTATCACGATGCACTATCACACATTTGTCAATGACGACAACTACATTGATAACAATGCTATTGAAGTATTCCATTGCAACACTATGGGAAACGTTGCAAGAAGAGAAATCCGCGTTCCGAAATTTGCTCGACAACGGAATAATTAAGCACGAGACAAAGCACAGATTATCCACCGTTACTTCGAATGACTCGTAACAATCAGTTGAAGATAATTTTTTGTGACTGTTATTTAAAAATTTAATCAACTTAATATAATAATCTTCGTGTTTCTTGCGGTGCTCGAGGATGGAGAATCTGGGACAGAAAAGTGGATCAAAAAGAGGAAAAAAAATAAAATACTTATCTTCAATTATATTGTATCATAAGCAAATATCATGTAATGCCTTTTGGAAAACTTTTTCTAGGACATATTCAGACGAATCCACGCCGAAATGCGAATCTCCGAAGTGATTTGATTCCATTTTTAAAATTTTTTAAATTTGAATTCTTTTGAATATATTTTAACCTGTATAATTCAAAATAGTCTTTTGAATTTTCCATACAATTAAAAGAAAAGTAATGGTAAATTGTTGATTTATATAATTCTTTATCTGTCATTTGTCTTTATTTGTCTTTATCTATCAGAAGTCTTTTTAGGAAAACGAACAAGTATTAAAAAATTTTATACACACTATTATTCATCAATGAGTTTACAGATCGTTTGATTTTGTCAGACGTGTTCATCTTTGATCACGTTTCTTTGTTATTCTCATCAAATATCATATTGAATTCTATGTCACGTTGGAACGAATTCAAAGACAGGAAAATATATATATATAAAGAAAGAAGAGAAAACATTTTTAATGAGAATACAAGAACTATGAAATTAAACAAAAATATGAGTTATTTCTCAATTTTTTAGATTTAATATTTTAAATAAAAAAAATATCATTAATTTCTGTTTCTATAACAATTTCGATTTTTAAATACGAAAAAAATCTTTTGACCAATAATTAAAAATAATTGAAAATGGAATACTTTAAAGTACAAAAAGAATAAAAGTAGAATCTTTTTTTGAAGCCGTTAGATAATCTAATATATTTACTTAATCACTAGTTTGATTACTGTTTTATATGAAGGCGATCTAAATCTTTAAATGTAAAGTTTTTGAAAAATAAATGTTTACAGACCACTGAATCATTCAATGTCGAACGCATATTTTTGCGTATATTAAAAGATAATAAAGTAGAAAAAGTAAAATAAGTAAAATAAAACGTTTATAATTTATAAATTTTACTCGGTAAATAAACATAAATTTGTATATACACTAATAACTTGTGTTGGTTCTGAAAGTCTTTTTCATTGTATTGACATATTTATTTGGGCCTAAATTTAATTATTAATAATAAAGTAAACATATGTTCAAATAGATTAACTAAGGAGATTCAAAAAATATAATATAATAATAAAATAATAAAAAATTCCTTCAATTAAAAAAAATTCTTAAATATCAGAAATTAATTACCTACTTTCAATTATTTTCAACACGTCGTTTTATATAATAAACTCGACATCGTTATATATATTTTCATATTTGAAAACGAACAACAACGGAAACGTGATTATGCCCGCCAACCAGGCGGGTCCATCAGTCCATTCGCATCATGTGTATAAGTCTGTCTAAATCACGTTTATCATTCTATTAACAAATTCATGGATTTCCGATTTACATAAACCGGGATTCTAGAACAGGACAAACTGCGATGATGAGGAGAACCTAAATTAAAATTGAATCACAAAATTGAAACACCAATAATGGCACACGATATGTTATTCTCAGTTACGGCCGGGTCCACCTCGATAACCACGTTGCTGCGACTGCCTTGCGTAACCTTGTCGATCACTAGCAAACGGAGAGTGCGTGCCGCCTAAAGCAGCACCGGGTAGAAGCAGGTGGGTAGAAGAGGAGTTCGAGCCAGTAAAAAGAGAGGGGAGTGTGAGCGATCACTGTCACAGATCACACTACCCGAGTCTCCGCGGAGTAGACTGGTCCGCGAAGAGAACACGTTTCGAGCCGTAGCGAGTCCGGTGGGTTTCTGAATCACCGAGTAGTGCGTGTCAGGACGCCAGTAGCGGCCGGATATGTGGTGGCGGGAGGAACGGAAAAAACGAGAAGGCGAAAGAAAGAGAAAGGGAGACGAAAGATGGGTGGGAGAGAGACGCGATGATACGCGTTTAGGCGGCAACTTTGAGAGCTTCGACGTAACACTCCCGTCTCGAACCGCACGGACAGACCGTGCGTGGTGTCCACGAATGGTCTACGTAGGGTGAGAGATCGGGTGCGACCCCCGGTGGGACGTCCGGGTGGCAAAGATACAGTGGAAGGCGCCGGTCGAGGAACACCGCCAGGAACCGCCGCGGCGTTCTGCGGAGGCGCCACCGTGACTGCGAAACCTCTGTCCCCTCACCCTTTCAGGAGTTAGAGTTGGTTGCGCGGTGCACCCCTATTCATGTCGCGTGTATGCGCGAGCGCGCGTGTGTTGCATGTCACATACACGTAGCATACCCTGACCATGATCGTCAAGTACGCTTGTGTGTGTATGTGTATGCGAACGGATATGTGTTTGTACGGAAGAGAGAAGTAGGTGAAATCCACCTTCTCTCTACCTACCTACCTATCCCATACCCCACCCCATCCGCAGCCCGTTCGTGCTGCTGCTCGTGCGTGGGCTTTCGCGGCCATCGAAGTCGATATCCACCCCCGCCCCGACCAGTAGCTCGCGTATTATCCTCAAATGTTTCTTTGACAGTCATTTTAGGGATTCTCAGTGTCCCAACTTCCCTTTCCTCAGCTCAATCCTCTTTCATTAATATAATTTGTAATTGTCATTATTCTTAAGTCATCTGTTTGTTTCTTGTCTCTTAGAAGATATTCATTCTTTTACTTCCAGCAACTGTTATAGTTTCGGATAGAAATGGAAAGTAGTATAACTATATTTCTTCTATATATAGAATATTGTTAAAAACAATATGAATTATATAGATTAATTCATTATCGAAAATACTAAGAAATGTAACAGGATTAATTACGGGTTTTTAACAGAAAGAAAATAATCTTTAGAATTATATACATATAAAAGAATTTCAACTATTCAGTCTTCGCGCACTAAATCATAAATATATTTTATATTATATATATAAATAATTAAAAAATTGGAATAATTTCACTTTCACACTAATGATAATTTTGTTTTTGAAACATATATATAATTTCGACATTTAAATCGGAATCTAAACGAGATAAAAATTTGAATGAGAACTAAATAATTTGATAGAACATGATTTTGTATAAATAAAATTTAAACTCATTGATTTGCGAAAGCTTTCGAAGTTTATTTGATTCATTGTAATGTCGAAGATTTCCTTATAGTATTCGTAGATCGTAATTAAATTAATCGAACGAGAATATTGTTGCAAAGAAAATATTGTTCATCAATGGTACAATTCAATATCCAAGACGAGCTTATTAAATAGATTCTACAGAAAACGGAGTAAAAACAGTCTTTGGTTTTAAAATGACTTTTATGTATTGTAAATTTTAATACGTGATTTTCGACTAAACATTCGCAACCCTCATTCTATTTCCAAGCAAAAAATTCTGCGAAAAGAGCTTTCGACCCTTCTGAAGTTCAGAGTAAAAGTAAATATCACATAAAAGCGAAAAGCTGTTTAACCATTAAATCTCTGCTTAAATCTGTCTAGACACAGAATATTTTTTATTAAATAATAACCTTCAACTTATTAAAAATATTCAAAGTTCTTCAAAGAAAGTTTAAGTAAAAAAACAAATTTTATCGATAAGTTATTTTAAACGACAAATTGTTATAAATACTTAATAGCTATCTAGACTTTCCTAATTTTAAGCACCAATGCCTCGCCGCAGAGGATATTCCTACTCGACTTAGAATAATCGAAGTAATTTCCAACGTATCTTAGGAAATACGTCACGATCGAACCTAATCGAATGATATAGATCTGCAGAGTGAAATTTATATTTCATTATAATATATATTTTTCCATTATGTAGGTTCAGTACTAAAATATCGCTTGTCATAGCTTTTACATTATATTACATTTAAATAAATAATTAGTATAGTATGATTTAGTATAATTTCATGTGCATCTCAGTTAGGAGAAGTTAAGAATTTTTTAATCTAAATTATAAGAGAACAAAATGTTTAACTTCCTTTATGCAGAAAAAATTTTTCAGTATTTTTCAGTCAGATTCAATGTCAGATGACAAAGAATAAACGGAAATGTTATGTATGTACGCCATCCAGCGGACAACTTCAGAAGCTAAATAACCACGTTGCAAGTTCCGCAAGCTCCGCGGTAATTTTAAAGTTTGATCTTTTGTATCGTCGGAGTTGAAACTGCATTATCAACTCGACGATGCAAAAAAATTAAAATAACAAAAATCTGAAGAAATCTCAATCGAATAAAATATAAAAATCGTTATAATATTTAAATATTGTATTTAATTTATTATTAAATCCTATTTGTAATTGCAAATATAATCATATTTAAATCATTTTTAAAGGACAAGGTTTCTATTTGTAAAATAAAACCTAACAAATTATAATAAAATAATGATTAAATTTTTTATCAAAAAGTATTATAAAAATTTATAATTATAACTATCACTAACCTGTGATTAAATTCGACGCGTGGTTCTACGCATTATATAGATATGATACATTATATACCATGATACAGATATCATAAATACTATTACCAATAAACCACATGTTGAACTATTTTATTCCTATAAAACTTAAATACTAATTGTAAATTAAACAATCAGTTTGATATAAACAGATATTTTTCGAGTATATATTATACGTGAGATTACATATTGCTACAATATATTAGGTGTTGGAATTAATTCGTAGCGTTTTTTAATGAAAGAATGTTATTTATTTCACATGAGCATTAAAAAATACATTAATGAAAGTACTTCCCATCACTTGTAAAACGCTACGAATTAATTCCAACACCTAATATATTAATTATTTAAAAATATATATATCAAATCTTCTATATTTTTTAGATAAATTTATTCTTTTTTTTTTAAATTAATATTTAATGTATGATATTAAATGATTAAAATTTTTCACATAAAATTATTTAATTTTTATACAATACTTAATTATCAAAGATAAACATAAAAATATTGTAATAAAAATTATTAATTTATGTTTATGAAACTGCACATTCCGTGTTTCAATGCGAATATTTTACCGATTCGCGAAAAGATTCACAGAAGTTCTCTCGATATATCAAGAACTGACCCAAACAACACAACGTCTAAAATTATGACGTAAGACGTCTTTAAGTCATCTTTTAAACGCAAAGAACATTTTATGATCTGATTTTAGACACTTGTTGTCTGGAGATTGATTGTGACACGTGACAATGTGCCAACCACTCTAACTTAACCAAGAAGACCGTCATAATTACAATTACATCACTAGTATATCAACAGATCAACATGGCGAGTAAAAATAAAAAGATATTCCATGATTATCAAATTCAATCAATCTATATCTTTTGTAATACAATATTATAATACAATATAAAATAATATTTATATATTACAATATAAAGTAATATTGTAATACAATATAAAAATTTGGCTAAAAACAAACTTCTCTACCTCAAAAAATCTCAGGAAGATTCTACAAAGAATCTTAACAATCTAAAGAACTTGATATAAATTATAAGTCTTACAAACACTAAAACTTTCAATAATAAACAATTTAATAAGATCGTATAATATGAATATACAACAAGTAAGAGTTAAAGCTCATAACGGTCGAAACTGGATCTTAAATGTTTAAATAATTTCCATATGAACTTATATACTACATATATACGTAGTCATTTGATTTGCGCGCCGATTTGGTTTTTCGGACTTAAAGACGCAACTGAACTACTGTAGTAATATCGCAAATTAAATTGACAAGCAATTTAATATCACTAAATCTTTCAACCGTTAATGAATTAAACTTGATTGTTAAAAATTAATCATAGTCTTATTTCTAATGACAAATAACAATCAATAATTAAAAACTCCTTACACATAGATGCATCGAATACGATCAATTTATACTACTGATGATATAATGGACATGAATAGTAAGTTGTATTTGTATATACTCTTTGCTTTAACATATTCGTATTCTTTCTTAGTATTTTACATCAGGAAATAAATAACAAAGAAAAAATTACAAATATGTAATAATCATTTCAAGCGTTTTAAAAAACAGAAGATATTGAATGAGGAATACTATAGGTATATATTTCGTGCCATCTATAAATAGTAAACTTTGTCTACAATATCCTTAAAGCCCAAAACACAAAAATATGTACAAACTCTTTATTATAAGTCATTTTAAGAAAAATTCTAATTCTGTTATTTCAAATAAAATCATACAAAGATATCTTTATTAAATTTTATGTCATTATTTAAGATGTTAATTAATATTATATACATTTTTATATAAATATTTTATAATCTTTCTTATACAGAAAGAAAAGAATTTTACTGTTACGAACAAACTATTGTATATTATATGACAAACCTATTGTATATTATATAGCCAATTATATTATTTGATAATATAGTAAAATCAACAGCGCTACATGCTACGGCAGTATAAAATGTAGTATGTTAACTATGTCAATAAACCTTTCTTCTTTATGTATACTTATTTCACGATCAGCTTTTGATAAAGAGAGTTATATTTGAAAGCTCCAAGACAGAAAACCATTTACTGTCAGCCCTGCATACCTTTCATCAATATAGTTTAGAAGGCAAAAGCTTTTAAAGGGCTTTCAAATGTTCAGGGACGCGAAGAGATATAACTTGTTACGTACAGAGCACGTGCTTATGTAAGTAATCTCATATACGTTTATATTTGAGTAAACTTCACATAAATGTCATTTTATTTGATATTATTAATCTTGATTAAACATTTATGTGGCGGACAATAAATTTTAATTTTCTTTGTTAAACAACTTTAGGATTAATTTTTCATCCTAAGTATTGTCTAAAAAAAAATCGATTCCATATTTATCAAAGAATATATATTTTCAGAATTGATGTGTCTACATTATATAGTCTGTATAATTATTTATATATGTATATATATTAGGTGTTGGAATTAATTCGTAGCGTTTTTAATGAAAGAATGTTATTTATTTCACATGAGCATTAAAAAATACATTAATGAAAGTATTTCCCATCACTTGTAAAACGCTACGAATTAATTCCAACACCTAATATATAAATTTTTACGCGTATCTTCTATTTGTTGAATTTTTCATATAAAATGTTTTAACAGTTCTCTTAATTAATTAATTATTTATAGCATCGTACTAATACTTTGATACTCTATATACAATCATATTATTAATATTTTAAATATTTTTCAGAAAAAAAATTTAATTTAATTAAGTTTAATTTAATTTAATTATTTTTTATTAATATTTTAAAGATTCCTTTAATAAAAAAATGATATCAGAAATATCAAGATTAAAAAAAAATTTAGTTATTTGGTGACTTGATATATTAATACAAAGATAAAAAATAAAGAATTCGTGCAGAGAAGAATCTATTAAAACAATAAATTTAATAATATAATAAATAAATAAATAAAGTTAACAACTAAAATGTAAAATGAAATGATTATTTCTTTTGCTCCAAATTCAAGTTGAAACTTGCGTAAGATTTAATTTACGTATTGATGGATATAAAAGATATATATATATATATAAAGCAAGAAAATTGTCCGTTGGAGTAATCGTGATACGATGCAATAGATAAAATACGAGAAATTTAACGATATATAATATAAAAAAAAACATGTTATTCCTTTAGTGAGAATTCAGTGAGATTAAATAATGTTATTCTAATTTAAACATTTATACAGGATGTCTGAAAATAATCGTCAAATATTTCATGGGTAGATAGAGAGGACTAAACTGAATCGAAAAGTCCTCTATCATTTTGCAATTTTCGCAATAGTTAACAAGATATTAATTATTAAAAATTGCCAAATATTGGTCTTGAATAATTTTTTATTCAAAAAATTCTCAGAACTTTATGAGAAGAAAATAAATGATTTTTGTCTCTTGCAGTTTTTCTATAAAGTTGATAGTATTTGAATAAAAAATTATTCAAGACCAATATTTGGCAATTTTTAGTAATTAATATCTTGTTAACTATTGCGAAAATTGCAAAATGGTAGAGAACTTCTCGACTCAGTTTAGTCCTCTCTACCTGCCCATGAAATATTTGGCGATTATTTTCAGACACCCTGTATAATTTCATGTGAATAAGTAAAACATAAAAAACTTAAATATCAGCATAATATTAAATTGAAACTATACTAATTGATAATATTGGATCAAATTTAAAATTCATTAAACTCATATCTCATATATGTAAACTTCAACAGCTTGTAGATTTTAATAATCTTGAAAAGAGTAAAACATTGGAAAAACTTATGCAACTTCAAAACAATTGTCTGACACGTCTATATTGGCAAACTTATTTATTTTTGTGAACAGTTTCCTTGAAGTTACACAAAGCGTAAATTGCACAAATATTGTTTTTGATTGTTAGTCTGTTTTCATGTCAACTCTACTAATGTAATTATGAAATGAATGTACATAACTTATGTTTTGAGAAAAAACATTCAAGGTTATTTTATATTAAAAAAGAATATATATTTTATAATTTTCCGCAAAAAAAAAAAATAAAAAAAAATAGATTTCTGAAATTTTTTGATAATGAAAATCTAATATGCTTTGTCTAGCAATAATCTTCCATTTATATATGTACACACACACACACACACACACACACACACACACACACACACACACACACACATATATATATATATATAAAAATTCTGAAATATCAAAATGTAATGTTATATTCAAAGTGCAAACTTAAATTCCTTCAAGCTATATCAATGCTATTTTTATATAATCTGATTTTTATATATACGTATTAAACAATAAGAAAGTCAATAGAAATAATTTGTGATAATTTTCATGAAGAGAGATGATATTATGATAGAACTTTATGTATATGTTATTTCTCCTTTTTGTATATCAAATAATGTATGGATGAAAAAGATGGTATAAATTAAGTTGATACTTAGCGTTATCGTTCTATAATTCTATAAATCAACTCAATTACATTATTTTGTATATATAGAACTATTTTATGTTTGATATGATAAAAAGAACTTAGAATTAGCACAAAGAAAAAATTTCCAACAAACTTTGAATATATTTTTTACGTATTTTCTATTTTTTCTTTATTTGTACTTACACAATTTGCAGTTAACGATTTCTAAAATCTAGAAGGAGCAGAATGATTTCTCAAAGAATAGATTAATTTTTTTTCTTACTTAAATCTCAATGTATAAAAAGAGACGTAAGCATCTCAATATAGTTGTTTCTAAGCAAAATTATAAATTATTTTTGAATACATAATACATATAATACGTATATTGTGAGAACATAAGAAATTAAGTTGACATTTAAAATAAAGCTTGTAATATATCTCTTGCATCTTTATTTTATTCTTACCGTAATGTCTTTAATATTAAAAAATATGATAAGTAAGAACTTATCACAGTGTTGATAATTTTGCAAAACATACTCGCGCAAATAATTATATTTGCACCAACATCATTTTATTACATCTCACGTGCAAACTCTCGGTAGGATAATGCATGCGCGTTCTCGCAGTGCAAACGTATGCTTGGAACGAATAACGCACCACTGATGCCTTCAAATTAATAAAATCATAGTAATTGAAGAAGCAATTGTTCATATATATATAAAGGGAATATTTTAATAACGTTGGCTCGAATCCTAAAATGACCAAAGACATAAAAATAAAATAATTTCATGCATATGGTATATTTTTATTGCACCTTTATATTTGATTCTTCAATTAATAAATTAATCAATTATCGGTTTCGAATACGCTGGCAAACTAGCTGAAACATACAATTTAATAAAGGACGGCAGGATATTTTCGTAGCATGAGCAATAAAAAAGGGGAGGCAGATGATTGGTGACAGCGATCATTTTATTTTTCCTCGGTGTTTCCTCGTATATCTTCAAGCAGAAGCCAATCTCTTTCGGAGTTGATATATCAAGCAAAACATTTCATGAATTGTTCGCTGCAAAACGCAGCATCGCACCAAGACATTGATAATTTGACAATGCGTGAAAGCTCTTTCGCTCAAGGTGCAAATGTCTCCATTTCATTCCGTGGCAGCGCATTCCAAGCTCTGATCGAGACAAGATGAGCGATTTTATTGAATTATAATTTTGATTTTTAATTTCACATTATTTCGATATTTTATGCATAAGATATACTTGACTTATTTCTCCTTTTTGTATATCAATGAAATAATATATGGATGAAAAGGATGCCCGGTATAAATTAATTGATACTCAGCGTTATCGCTCTATAATTCTATAAATCAACTCAATTACATTATTTTGTATATTCTCTATTTATTTTTTGTATCTGATCTCTAATATTTTATATATATCGTTTCTATATTACACGTACATTGGTTCACTTATATTTTACATATTCATATACTATATTTTACACATTAGATCCAGAATATCGCTCCTTAATATGATATTATCATGCTAATATTATAATGTGCTTTAAGAAGGATTTCGCTGAATTTATTTTCGGAGAATACTATATTTTTTTATCATGTGATCGTACTTTCGTCGCGTTGTAGCGGCGGGGGTACAACCAGTAAGCGGTCCAACATCGAACATCGCAAGCTTGTGTGTGTTTTATAATGCCTTGTGCTGGTGGATGTGTCGAGGGATCTCGGGGAGGTCTGTGTCCATCGCCGAAGGTCACACGATGTGGGACATACAAAGCCTCTGTGAACATTGTGCATTCGGCATCAATGGAAGCTGCGTGACAAGGACAAAGGAAACGCCAAAAATTTAAGGAGAATGGGAAGGGAGAATGGAATTAAGATTACATACTTAATCATGCTTCAATCCCTGCGATCTATCGTATTTTCATAATTATATATCAGAACTTGTTACACACAGCCGATTTATTTCATCTAATGATCGAAAATGAAAGGAAAAAGATATACGCATGTATTAGCATACAACTACGGATATCGACAGTAAGAGATATTGGATCGACATATTATAAAAACACGTGAGTCATAACGAACGTGTATAACCGTATTTTCCTATGATATTTCGACATGGGAATACCGCATTTCTATTCCAAGTAAATCATGACGAATACTCGATGGATCGCACGGAAAGAGAAGAGGAAGGGACTGTTCCGCATCGACGTGGACAGTTCCTCGATTGAATCGGGATTCCTGAAAGGATTGGTTACAAGTAGAACAAAAAAAAACACAGTTTCGCTCGTATTTTATTGTTAGTGGTAAATAAATAATTGAATTATATGTATATATCCAGAAGAGAATTAAGAGAATGAAGATTGTAAACATTTACTTTAGGAAAAAAAAAGATGCGTAAAAATTAATATAAAAAAGAAAACTGCTCGAGAAAGTAAATTTCATAAATATTTATAAATTCTAAAGAAATAAAAAATTCCAAAAATGGCTTACTGGTATACACATAAATATTAAAACAAGACCGAAGAAATGAAAGATAAAGCCAATTCATAATTTGAATAGTATATATATCTTAGCAAAATATGAAAGGAATAGATTAGGCACGATAATATCAGCCGGTTGTCAATGTCAGCCTTCCAATGGATCGAAAGAGAAACAATCGATATCACAGGTGAATGCACTCACCGCTGCTTCGTCTTAACACGACGATAGCGGTGAAATTCCGTCGGGTCGTTGGGGTCGAAGCCCCTGCGATGTTTCGGCGGCGAAGACATGGCGGCCGCCCTCTTGGCTTTACCGTCGCTCGGATTCGTGGTGATAGCGGAGTTGTTATTGCCGCTGATAACGGCACAGATAGTGCCGTTGTTGCTGCCGAGATGTAGAGAAGTGAGCGGCGGTGGCGAGGGTGGCAGCTGCTGGGCGGAGGAGCGGATGGGGCTGCCAGATGATCGCTCCGGAGGATGACAACGGCAGTCTGATGCTGGTGGCTCACCAAGGGCACGTTCCCCGTGACCGACGTGGCTCTGGGGCACCGCGTTCAGCTCATGCCTGGTAACCTTACCGGCTCCCGGCCCACCCATTCAAACCCGCGATGATCGCCGCCCGCGATGACTCCACCTCTCTGATCTCCGTGACTGCACCTGCCGACAATTCCGCGCACCTTCCGCTCGATCTCGGTCAGCGTCGACTCACGGCTCCTGTTCCTCTCGATTCTATTACCGATCCGTGATGCGCTCTGCGAACGCAGCAAAAATGACCACGACGAAGGGCCTAAGGACGTACCGCCGCGTAGCCGGGATGAAACCCGGCACGCCGGCTTGTCCGACCTCATGCACGCGTCACTATTGACTGATTTATTTGTCTCTTTCACCCTAGCCCGCACATGCCACTCATCTAAATTTCGGGAGGGGTTGAGCTGCGCGTTCGAGGACAAAAAAACCGGGAAGGGAAATTCACCAAGGTGATCAAGAGTGGCTCTGACGAGAGAGGGGAGATGCGCGCGACAACGTGCACAGCGATAACACTGATGTCGAGACGCGATCCTACTTCCGTCCCGTGATCACGCCGACTCATTTAACATGATACGATGCACCCTTCGCATCCTCTCGCATCCCTGTGTGATACGCCCCCTTGTTTCTACCGCGCGATGGCAGCACCGTTGCGCATGTGTGAAGTACGATGCAACAATATACAGAAATTTGGAAAGGGTGGTGGCGTTTTGAGCATATTGAACGTAATAGGGATGGAGGGCTGATCGGCGTGAAAAACGAAACGAGATTGATGTATAAAAATGATTTGATTGAAAAAAAAAATGTTAACATCAAGTCACAATTACGCACAATTCGTCACAGTCACAATTATCATCAAATGTGCTGAAAACATGCCTTGATCATCGATAAAATTAATTCACCTTTATCTGGATCTGATTGATATGTCATGGATGACACAGTTGGAAAATTAATAATGACGTTACGAGAAAAGCTTAATGGATATGAAAAATCCAAACGTTATGACAAAGCATTGAATTCCTTCGTCTGAACACGCTATATATATATCTGTATATATATATATATATATATATATATATATATATATATATATATATATCTTCAATTCTGTTCGATTCTAACGTACCACTACAAACTCATCTCCTTTTACCCTTCTCTCTCTAGGTATGACGTTTCTGATTTTCGAAGGAAGCAATCGGTGGCAGCACTGCAGACTACGAGACGCCAACGAACCGACAAGTATAAGGGTGGTCAAGAAGGATCGTGGGGGGTAAAACTTGGAGTGGAATAGGGGCAGTAGGATAACCCCGATTAGTTGGAAGGTGCAAGCAAACCAACACGCCAATCTGATAACCTTCCGTAGCCACGCACGAATAATGATTTCATTCGTAAACAGTTTATGACTTTTCCTCATTTTTTCTCGCTTTTTTCTTTTACTCAGGTATTAATATATCAACTTACTGTATTTAATTTTAAGTATTTTAAAGTTTTATTTTATTGTTTTATTGCACCAAGTCTTGATGTATAAATTTGAAAGAAACTACAGAAATGTCCAATTACAGAAATTACATTAATTAAAGATCTTCAAAAATCTTAAAAAGAAAATTTTTTAAAAACAAGCATTCTTCTGCCAATATTTTGTTTTTCTATTTCAACAAGAGACATTAAAATTGAATACAAATATTAAAATAAAAATACACACACACACACACACACACACACACACCATACAAAATAAACTAGAAGAATAAACTAGGAGAAGTTAATAAATTGAAGGGAAATTATTTTCAGGGTTTGGGCTTGTGATATCTTTAAATTAAATTAATATTCATCATAGTAGCATTAAATTAAAAATTAAAAAATTCTTTCTTCTTATGCAAAAAGAAACATTCCCAATTAAATAAACAACAATGCGCCATATACATATTGTAATCGTATTAATGACGATTAATAACAATCAATTACTTTTTGTATCATTCCTGAAATATTCAGTTCAAGTGCAAACTGCTGAATGGTGGTAACACAACATTAACACGTGATTAAACACATGAAGATGACAATGAAGATAAAATCTCAATTGTCGAATAAATCAAGAATAAAGGAAAAACCTCTAGAATGAGACAGCCGATAATTGGCAAGCTTGTAACAACGAGAGTAAAACACGTGGACTTAGCCCGCTGATCGAATTGGCAATAAGCCAATTTATTCCGCCTAAGTTCGCTTGTGACCATTGTATTTGATCACGGAAGACAAATGTGTTTCATCTACAAAATCGCATTAAACTTTCGCGGCAATTCTTCTGTTAGAGGATCGAAGTATATTTTAGATTTCTCTTTTATGCTAAGAAGGTTCACTCAACGATTATAGAAATATACATCGCTAACGATAAAAATCGCTAAAAACTAACAAAATAAAAAAATTATCTAAATTTTTCTGATCTATCAGAAGGGAAACAAAATCGCTAATATGCTTCCGCGAACAGTTACAAGATGGCGGTGTCGCAAAGCACTACGACCATCTGGTCAATACCAGAAAATGAGGTTCACCTGGCACGCTAACCCCGATTCAAAGACGGACGCGATTATTCTATGCAATCATGCATTTCACATCAAAGGTGTCTAAAAATAAAGTAAAACTACAAAAAAAACATAATATTTTCAAGTTCACAACTTTTACAAAGTTGAAAAACTAAGCCGCAATGTGCGAAGAGTTCGTAATATAACAATTCTAATTGATTTCTGGGTGCAAAATAAGATAAATCAATTAATGAGACTATAAACGCATAATGACTTCGTCAATAATTTGTTAAAATTAATTGTATGGTGATTCAAAATAGCACAAGTATATTGCTTATATAAAAATAAACCAATAACTTAAACACTAGATTTAATTCAGTACAGCTGCAGATATATAATACTTATGTATTTTATTGAAATTGGCAATTTGTATTTTGAAAACGCTTGTAAAATATAAGCGTTACATATGATTTCCAATGCGAAAGAAAAACCCTAATATTAAATAAGATCAAACATTTATATTGTTTTTAAAAAATAGAGCATAAGAAGTTGAATTTACTGATAACGCTTAGTAGTACAAAGTCAACTGCGTTAACTGCACTCCGTAAGTGGAACTCGTAACTTAACCTTCGATCGTTATAGTCATAGTACGCTTTAAAAAGATAAACTGTTCTCGCTAACTTTGCACAACTAGGACGATTTGGTTTTATTAATTTCACGGTTTTACATCGTTAAACCTCCAGTGTGGATTGTTTATATGATTTGTTCAAAGTTAAGAATTACTCCACCCTATTCAGGATAAAAACAAACAAAAAGTATTTTTATCTAGAGTGTTTCTCTCTCTCTCTCTCTCTCTCTCTCTCTCTCTCTTTCTTTCTCTCTCAACTGATGAAAACGAGTTTCACAAAGAGATCTATCAACTCTTTGATGTAGTCTGATAAACGCGATCTGACCAAACACTCGAGCAGAAGCAAATAATCGATTAAAAGGTCTCTTAAATATTTTAAGTACTATTTTAAAGTACTATTTACTATTCAATGAAATGAAAAATGGATTCGTTCATAAAAAATCATTTTTGGAATCATTTATCTCATCTCAAACATACGTGCTATCATCTGTTCTATCTTACACATATGTGTTTCCTTCTTGTATCATTTAACAACAGTTTAAACTTTAACTAGCTATTCATATAACAATTCTTTCTTCTAAATAAAGAAGTGCCAAATCGGATCATGACTATTTTTTTCTACATTTCCCTAAAAGAAAACTTTTCTTTTCTATTGTTCTCTCATACTTTAGCCTTCCCTGTTCTCTTTCTTCAAATACACTCACTCATACTATTTAAAAATGCCATCCAGTCGTTAAACAAATCAACCACTCATTATCAAACCAAAGATCCCTTTCAAGCAACTTTTACTCTCACATTTCACTGATCATTTCCTCTACCCACCCGTCGTCACGTGACGGAGAAATCAATCTGACGATATCACGTATGTAGTATTCACGAGCTTTTCCCCAAATTTATGGCCCTTCGTCTAAGTCAGTTTTGCGCGCTCGTTTGTATGTATATTTGCGTGGCAAGCAATCGGGTTTGATGTCATCGAAAAAGAGCTTTCGTAAACTCGACCAATCACTGACGCGAATGGTAGCACGGCGTCGGTATGACTGACTTCTCTCTCCTGGCCCATCGTGCATGACTTGCACGACTTATGGCAAGCAACCACCGCTGAAGGCGTATCTGTGGTTGGTCAGCCGGTCGACCGTTCGCTTCCTTTCTACTCGCTACCGCGGTTTCGCGTATGTATTCGTGTCATGCTGATGTCGTATCGTATCGCGGAACGTTCTTGTCAGCAGCATAACCCGGACTCGGCATCAGGAATTGGAACGCGCCGGTACCACCGATAAGATAATGCATTCATCTTCGATTTGTAGCAGTTCAATAAGCTATGTAATAACATAATCGAGTCACATGTATATAAATCGCTAACGAATGTTTAAAATCAGTTATTCTTTAAAAATTCTTGAAAACATTTTTTATTTAAATTATTAATATATTATATAGAAAACGAAAACGTGCTTAAAAGTATCATATTATTTTAAGTATTATTAATTTTTATTAACTATAGTAAGCATCTTAAAATATTTAAACTTTTCAATTTCTTTTTTATTTTTCATATTTTATAGGAAAATTATTATTATTTTATCATTATCTTATTATTATTTTATTATTTTATTATTAAGCATTATTCATATCATTTTCTAGAATTCTTAGATAAACGCATTTCCAAGTATTTCGCGTAGCACAATCTCAAAAGAAGGCCATGGTCTCTTGAATATGCAACAATGATTATCATCAAAAGTAGTTTTTAACCTACTCGCGGGAGTTCGACTAAGTCGATACATTATAAGCCATCGTTGGCATATAATGAGGACGTTTCGGAATCCTTTGCGAAAGAATTGATTGTTTATAAGACAGCCCCCACAGTTTTCCACGATGTATATTTCATAATCACAAAAAAAATGTCGCCTAAACCTCTCTTATCAATAATGTCCTCAGAATGCAAACATTTAATCATCAGTTAAGAGTAGTTTACGAAATTATCATCTTGTTGAAATTCGGTATTGAATAAATCTGTTCAATGCCCTGCTGAAAGAAACTTTAAATATATTTCTTTCATCTCTATTTGATATGATATATGTTATTTGATTTATCGATATGATGTGAATATATCTAAAATAATGAAAAACATATAGTGATAAATAGATTGTGCTCCATATTTCTAAATTGTTCTTCTTTTTTCTAATTATCTTTTTTACATTTGTGAATTGATAAAAGTTCGTTACGTTTAATTCTGTCTTTAGTTTTTATACATCACCTTTATTATTGTTAAATATTATACAATTTATCGCTTTCTACTTCTATGTATTATAATTTATTGCTCTCTGCTTTTTTTTCAATTCTCAAATTGCTGAATAAGACATAAATATTAAAGAACGATGTTATCATTTTGTTTGCGGCACACAGAGATGCAACCAAAACAGTATTAAGTATAATAAGAAAATTATATTTTTACCTAAGATTGTAATCCATATAAATGTATCGATTGTAATTCATATGTGATTTATAATTTTACTCGCTATCATTCGTGTTTATTATTATTAAAATTATAAATAAATAAATTAATGCAACAAATAATTAATAAATAGTGAATAGAAGATATATTAATATTTCAATACTATCAAGACATCCTTAGCAAAGAGTTTTCGTTTGCTTGATTATTGACTTCCAAGAGCTTACGTCAGATGGCACGAGCTTACTAGAAACAAATTTATAAAACATTTGATTTAACCTAGTTAACTTTAACGGACAATTATTTGTGTCTAATTTTTAGCACATACTGAACTGACAAGAAGTTAATCAGTATTGAACTAGAGTATTGAGACTGAATCTTCGCACGGAATATTTTACATCTAGATAATATTTATAAAATAAAATATAATTAGTTTTGTAATGTATTCTATTTTCTTTTTACATTTATTTTCTATTTCGTCTTACTTCCTTGATTTCATAACAGTGTATACTATCGCTCAAAATAAACCTCTTCTAAAAAAATATTGTTTTATGTTATTGTTAAATGTAATTTATATGAAAAATATACATGTACATAAATTAAATCTATGATGTTTGTATTATAAATTAATATAGTTTTACTATATGAATTAATATAATTGTCTTGCATATCAGATAATATTTCACAAGTAGAAATTTGCGCTCAAAATAGATCCTCGTTTATTGATTCAATTCTGTTTCATGAAATACGATCCTTGGATAACTTTATAAATTGTTCTGTTTAGAAACAAGTGTTTCGTGAGCCGAACGGATAATTAATACCCGTGTCATATAATCATTACCTTTTCCCATGCTCAGGTGATTTCCGTTTTCGACGCGGAAACATCCTCATCCCAAGAAATGTACTTCTCATACCAGCATGCATAGTGGATCTCTAATCAGTAAACACTTTAAATTAGGAAAACCTTGCGACGATCCACTTGACATGAACTGTCACATCTCAATCCTCACACACACATATTCATCGTCAACTATCTCAACTACCGCGCATATAGATTAACGAAAATTAATTGCGGTGATAAATCAAAATTCGAACACACATAGCTATCGAATTCTCACGAATCATGGTGTATAAATTTCACTTAATTTATTCACACTTAACACATTAAACATCCATTATAGATTCAATCGTGTTACATAGATTCGGCTGCATAAATCGATTTTCTCCGCATAGAAGAAATTTTAATTGGTCTTTTGTTATGTGTATAAATCGAGCATTCTCCATCGAGCAATGATACTAAGCACGATTACACTCTCCAAAAAGCAGTCTACTAGTGGAGACATTTTCACAGACGAGCATCCTGATGTTAAAAATACACCGCGAGCCTTAGTTACGTTTCCAAATCGATGTCTTGCGGAATTTCGACTAAATGCTAATCATTTATCGATATTTAATAATAATTATTAGAAAAACAATTATTTAAAGAAAAATTAAATTTGGCTTATCTTATGGAGAAACTAATATATGTACATTCAAGTATCATTAAAAAAACAAAAGTAATATTTTAATTGCAAAATACTCTTAAACAAGACGTAATATTATCCGTGCCGCTTTCGAAAACAATTTTCAATTAGCGGGAACTCGTTTACAAAAGTTCGCGATTTTGTCATTCATCTCGTATTCTCGTTTTCCCTACCCGTTCGTCTATTTCTATCTATATATATCTTCCGTCCTTAATTTACTTCGAGTGACACTGGACCAGGCCACCAAACGAGATCTCCCAAATTACAAGAATCGACTTTAGCTTTCGTGCACCAGATCGTGATGAGGTTTAATTAATTTGATTTACAGCGGAATCGATCTATCAAGAGAGATAAGGAGGTAAACTGGGATAATATTGCACCAAATATAGACAGGCAATCGAAAAATACAAGATTAATAGTCATTTAAGAAATATTGATCTTTTTTACGAAATTATTGATAAAATGATAGATAATTGATTAAAAATATTGCATTGAAAATACTGCAAAACTGTAAAAGTTACAACTTTCATTAAATTGATTCTAATAAATAAAATAAAATTATCAATTTTATATGAACACTGTGCCTTGTAACTTTTAACTCGTTTTGAACTTCTACAATATCGAACTTTCTCAATTTTCCCTTTCTTGTGACCTACAATATCCGATGTAGATCGTGCCAACGGCACGTAAATTCTGGATGTCATAACATTCTAGCATCACGGAATTCAAAGAACAAGTTTAATAGCAAATTTCTTTTGAAGATGAATTCACGTGTGTTTAATAATAGATCTAATATAATAAATCAAGAAAAATTTTAAGTTCATCCATTTATGTTATACTATAAGAAAATATTGAAATTCAAGTCGGTAAAGTATCGATGAATTTTAAGCATAATTAATTACATATACATATATATATTTGTACACACACACACACACACACACACACACACACACACACACACACA
>NW_011627320.1:0-17932 GCF_000204515.1 Acromyrmex echinatior | reverse complement strand
CTCTCAGACAACGTCGATATGTTTTGGTCCAAGGAATTCTGGCCTCCCAACAGATTTAAATTCCTTGGACTACTACATATGGAGCGTAGTTGAAAGAGTTACAAAGAAGTCTCGGCATCCCAATGTGACGTCATTAAGGAGGCCGCTATTGAGGCCAGCATTCGTCGGCATGGACAGCGGTATATTACAGCATGTGTGCGAACGCTTCAGACCGAGAATAGAGGCCGTCATTCAATGGAGGATATATCGAATAATTGTGCTATACATCCCCCAAGTGCCATGTAAAAGGATTTTTTGTAATATTTAATTTTTCATTTTGTTTAAAGAAATTGTTTGTTTGATTTGAATTTTGGTGACGTATCCTGTATATCATATATGCAAAAAAATAGTTTCGTTAGTATTAAACTTATAGTCTAAACTTTTTTTATTTGCTAAAGGTAAAATGAATAAAAAATCATGTGTAAAACGGATGCCGACATTGATCAGATAAGATGCGTATTCAACAATGAATGCAATGAGCAAATGAAGAAATAACATGCTGAAACGATGCCAAATTCGATTGCTCTATAAAACGGTCAATAGAAGACTTAAACCATAAATAACTATTTTATCACTATCCTTTTTCCAATCTTCATCCATGTTTCTCTTCAACTTTTCACAACTTTACATTCATCTATCCAATGGTGAAACTTTCTTATTATAACGGACTTTTATGTCTCATGCGTAAAAATTTCAAATCTAGTTCTATGAAAAGAATGCAAATATCTCTTTCCGCATTCTTTTTTTTCTCTTTTTCTTCTTTTCATACTTACTTCTGATTTTGATGAGTTTTATGAATGCAAAAAAAAACAGTATTTAAAATATTTCTTTCATGTGCTTTATAATAAAAATTTAAAGCATTATTCGTTAAATTAAACAGTAACTTTTACACGCTTTATAACTATATTCATGAAAGGATAAGATATATTTCACTATTAACTTCAATTTCTATTAACAGCAAATAATTTATTATTTTCCACACTTCATGTTACTTCCCTAAAGCATCCCAAATGATCTGTTACAATTATTGCAACATTTTAATTTTCATTAATTAATTATCTTTCAGAATGTGAAGCTCGACTATATCACAATTTAACATCTAATTTCGACTACAAATATAAAATAAAATAAATAAATTTTGTTCTTTTCCTCCCTATTTTTCCGTTTTTCGTTCTCGATAATATTTTTCTGCTTGACATTTCGTTATTTGATATCGTGCAAGTCAGATGCTTGTTACCTTTGCAAATTTGCTTATAATAACTTATAAAATAAAAAGACTATTATATTGTACCACGAAATGGACTACAGTCTACATTTTTTTCTCGTTGTGTATTATTGGACTCTTAATATATTTATTAAGGTACATTATCATATTACTAATTTTTATATAATTAATATTAATTCTTTTTGTTCACGATTACTTTTCCAGAATTTTCTTATGACTTTGTTAATTCTTGATAAAAATGACTCGCAGCGTATTACACAGAAAGAAAAAATTTTATATTAAGGAATTGTAAGAATATTGTAAGACCATGTACAGATTTTTAATTTAAAACGATGTTTATATTATTAGATTGCATTGAAAAAGACTCGATTGGAGTTTGTTTATTTTAATTGTTTTGTATTATTTTTGCTTATTTAAATTAAAATTCTTTTATACGTTATTGGCTCTTTGCTCTTCTTGTATACTACCTTTTGTTTAAAATAAAATAAAAAGTGTACAAGATTACATTACTATTTATTTTAACTTAAAAAGTTAAGGAAAGATAAATTTGTTCAAAAAAAAAAATAAATTTTCTCAAAAATTTAAAGATATAACTATTCTATACATTATTTTAAATACAGATCATTCTGTTACTGATGTGTTTCTCTTAATGGCTCTATGACTTTTTTACAAGCAATACATTCTCATACGATTGCTGCACAGTATGCGTAAAATAGTTACGCCGATGCACGCAGCGATCACATCAGCAGTTTTTATCTTTCCCGTAATCACTAAATAATCGCTCAAGAGGTTCGTAATAATGGTACACGCGACGCAGCAACACGTGGCACATTATAACTTGCATCTCTACACTTTTCAGAGTCTACCAACGATTTGGCAAGCTACTTGCTGATGCCCGAGGGCTCATTAGCGATATAGTGTACAAAAATTATCTCTTGATACGGATTACCTTAAAATTACCTGGAATTATTTAAGATTATCTAATGCTATCTCAAATTATTCCAGATTATCAAATACTATCTCATATTATCTAAGATTATCTTAGAATATTTAAAATTATGTCATATTTTCTGAGATTACCCGAGATTTTTCCAAATTTACTTTGCTCATCTAAGATTATACGAGTACATAAAATATTATTTCTTCAGATCTCTAGAATATCTTTATAAATCACTGAACACAGATATCTTCGAGAACAGACATCTTCGATTTTAAGTTTTCACTTTTTAAGAAAAAAAAACGCAATTTTATAAAATAAATATTTATTGCATGCAGGAATACAGAAATATAAAAATTTCGCAAACCAAAATATGTATTATACGTATAGATCAGGCCTGTTTAATTTGAACTCCGGAACCAAAACGCAAAGCCATCGACGCAAAAAAATTTAATGTGGATAAGATTTCGGGGACTGTAAAAGTGTTGATACGCATCTAATTGTAAGTGATGCTTATTAACACTTTATAGTTCCTAAACTCTTACATTGGATTTTTTTATGTCGATTTGCCTTTTTGCTCCGGAGCTCAAATTGGACAAGTATAAATAGTCGATAAATTCGACTACTCGTAAGTCGTTTGAGATCGTTTTTTAATATTAACAAAACAATATTCAATTGAATATAAATATTAATTAATAGGTCTTTATAAAATAAAAAATATTAAAAACATCAATAGTACAGATTCTTTGTTAAACGATCACTTACGATATAACTTAGTGTTAAATTAGTAACTTTGCGACTAATCAAGTTAAGTATAAATAAAAGGTACACTTGCGAAACAAATGAAAACTTTTATGTATATGTACTTAAACATTATTAAAGTGTTGACTAATTAAAATTTAAAAAAATTTTTTTTAATTGTTTTATAATCAATTTTCTGTATCAGATTGAAAAATAATTAAAGGCTTAATACCCTGCATATTAATAGGGCCATAAAATATATGTCTATTCTCAACTTCTTGAATATCATCTTTTTGGAGTCACTTAAAAATTTTTAAATTTTGAAACAGAAATTTTATTTTAAACATTTGATTAGTATATTATTATAAAAAGGCTAAAAAAAAGAGATACAAAATGCTCAATGACGTTCACTTAAAAAAAATCAAAAATTACTTTAGATTATCTCAGATTATCTGAGACTACTTTAAGAATATCTAGAATACCCACAGATTATTTGACATTACCCTACTCTATTACTTAGAATTTCCTATTCGATTACCCAAGATCACCTGAGAACGTTAAAGATTATTATATAGATTTACCAAAAATTACCTTGATTATCCAAAATTTCATTTGGATTGCCGTTGAATTGCCTAACTCTTGTACAAAAATTACCTCAGTGACCAACTCCTCGCTGATGCCTATGATAGTAAAAGCTTAAAATTAGACAAGAAGGATAATTGGATTAATCTCGTCTAACTCCTTACCGATCTTTTAAGTCTTAAAACCGGGGAACTTGAATGATCGCATTCGGAAGTGTCAGTGAAGATATCCGAGGTTCATAACAAGTTAATCTAAAACTTCAGTTTTTCATAATATAAGAAGTATTTGAATAACCATTCTCAAATAAAACTCAAGAGAGCAATGTGTTCTAAAGAACATTCAGCAGCTAGAGTGTGATACGATTACTTTATATTACTACACTTTCCATAACTATTTGTCATTTTTCATTAATCAACTATATGTTAAAAATCTATTTTCATATAATTTGCTGATATTTACCAAAAATCATAATTATCATATTTATGTATTTTGTAATAATTTTCAAAATTGAAAATTATTCTATTAAATCATTTCTATCAGAGAATAATAGTTATCACACTTTATTCTTTTGTTATTCTTTTGTTATTATTATAGTGGGGGAACTTTGATTACGCTAGGATTCTCAAGCTATTGAAACCGAGGATTATGCTATATGATCCGTGACAATGCATCAATATTAGTTCGCCGTGACATTGCTTTGTGTATAGCCTACTTCCCACGGGAAAGAAGATAAAAGCTATTGAGAGTATCACACAGCACTATATTATTATACACAATACTGAATATATTGTACCTATTTGCAGTTTTTGCTCTCTACAAGGCGTAAATAAAGTCCAATCATAAAAACCAAAGATGTCGTTGGAAAGATTATTTAATTCCTTTCATTTTTATTTCATATCATTTTGACGTATCTCTCACCTGTGTTGATCTATAATAGAAAATGTAAAAATGATTTTTCGATTTGGAACTATTAGTTTCAAATCGGACCAAATCAGACCCACCTATTTTTATGGACTTTTAGATAGAAATTTATAAGATTTAAATTTATTTTTGTTAGTATTGAGCGAAAACGAGCAATTTGATAGTTAAAGATAAAGATTTTATTCAGAAAAAAATTACTGACAGTTTATATTATTAGAATTGAAATCAATAAAAAATTCAATTAATATGAGTCTGATGACTCATGATATTTTATTGATTTAGTATTCCTTAGACCAGATCTGATCGGTCAATCACCAGTACTACAATCAGATTGCGGCGAGTCTTCTTTCTTCGATGAATTAGCTGACTTACTTGGCTTTTCAATGTTTCTTGATCTCGTTTGCGTCTTTTTTTTTAGTTAGTGCATTTGTTTCGTTGTTTCCTCTATAGCAATAGTTTCAATCATCAGTTAAAATAGTTGCTTTTCCCGGTTTTTGTCCCTGACCGATATTTTTACGTAGAGGAAACGCTTTTGGAAGTGGACAAATAAATTGTAGTGTTTCGTCTAAATTTACTTTTATCTCGCTATGTTTGATTGGCCGATTAGTTGCTGAATTGGGCAGGAAGTAAATTTCTTGGAAAACGTCAGAATCTAATGGACAAATGCCTGTTGCTATCTACTATACTGTAGGTTCGATTTGGACACTTAAAGAAAGGTCCGATTTGGACACAGATCCTCTCGAACTTTTAAAACAAATTTTACAATAAACCGCAAAAAGTGATTACAAAACGCTTGATATTTTTGAATTCTACATTCTTTAATTATCTTAAATTAATTACCTTTCAAATTTTTAACGTCTTTTAAATAATAATCTACAAAGATTTTTCTTTTTCAAAAAAATTTTTGTACGATAGCTAAAAATACATATTTGCGTCTATTCTATGAACGTTATGACAGAGAATTGTCAAACTGCTATCACGTGTTCGGTGTCTTATAAGGACTTTATATTATAAATAGCACGCAAATCTGCTTAACCATATTCGTTTAAATTAAAAAGATCCTATTTGGAATACGATCCGATTTAGAACATTCTCCCTTATATTTTATATAGTTATAAAAAAAAGCGAATCTCAATTTTATTTTTACAAATAAAAATATTTTTGAATAAAAAATATACAATAAGAACAAGAAAATTCTCAAGTCAATTAAATCCCTAATAAACCTCATATTCTCTTTGAAAAATGCTCTATATTTACTTTGTGTGAATATTACATTAATTAGCAACGATATGTTTTATTCGATTGACATAAAACAGCTGCATAGTGACCTAAAAAACTTAAACAGCTGGCTTCACTTATAGCAAAAGTTTTACAGTTTCAAAAAAAAAATTAATATGCATTTATCATACTGCCATGATTTTATAATTTATACCAACTAATAAAAAGTACTATATTTGCCAGATTATATATATCATTCTATAAGATATGTGTAAACGACTAGAACATAAAAATTCACGAAACCTTAAATCAAAAATGTGAATGCGAGGAGGATACGAAAGAAACACTCAAAGAACTTCTCGCATATCTTCGACTTGTATCGAGAAGTCTTGTGGAATTTAATATTTAAAATACATATACGAGATATTTTCTACTTTATAAAGAAAGGCTAGAGACAAAAGTAGAAAATTAGCAATAATAAAAAATCTCATATGCTTAAAAAAACAGTTTGTGATTAATAAAATAATAAGCACACACTGATTACACGAATTTACTCACATTTAGCGAAATACGAATTAATTCTGCTTGGTAATTTATTCTAGATATATTACTTTATTTCTTACATGCGTAGTCGTGATCGATTATTACAGTCAAATCGCGAAATTTTTTACGTGCATAAATCTAGGTTCCAGGCAGTCAATTGAGTAGAAAAACACTTGCACGAATATCGATGATATTGTCACGATTCAAGTAGATAAAAAATGAAAAGAACTCAATGGAGAAAAAAAAATTTTTTTAATGGTATAGGAATAATTTCAATAGCACGATAATTGTTCGTTTCATTGTAATGTTTATAGATATGTTCAATAATACATATATAACTAAAAGAAGATTTTTAATTGTTATTGATTATACGATGACGTAAACTTAGTTCTTTTTGCAACTCTAACAACAAATTGCTCAAAATTGTGACGTAACAGAGCACTTTGAAAACCAGTTTCATATTCAGTGTCCAAAAAATTGTAGGAAATGAATACTCTTGTTCCAATGTCTTTCTTTTGTCAAAATGTTATAATTAAAACATTCTTTTTTATGTAATATTTTATAATATTTCTTTCCCTTTTAATCCTAATATTTTTATATATCCTATATTTATATATCCTAATATTTTTCTACTTATAACAATTAAATCGAAAATTAAACTGCCGCCATTAATTTATAAATAAAAGCTATGCAATTTCTATGAATTTTTAATATACTCACTTGCGTGTCTAATAATGTTATGATTATACAATCTATTCGTTTGACAATTTATTCGTTTTTAAATTTAATGAAAACAAGGACTTCATAAATTTAAACTAATAAAAAATAATAATAATGGCTGTGGAAGTCAACGCAGTTAATAGTGCGATTATCTTATATTTATTTAGTTTATTACATAAACCTTGATTTGATTTCGACGAGCGCAATACAATAGAAAATTGACGTTTCGACTCCTCTTTGCATCATCCTCAGAAAAAATTATCCATAATAACAATTTCATATTCCGCAAGTCAATTTCTTCAAGAATTATCCATAATACAATTTCTTATTCTGCAATCAATTTCTTCATGTAATGTGTGGGTTTCTCACAGTTGGCAGACTATTGGAATCAACTGAAAACCGAATACGAATTGGAGAAACACATACAATATATTGTCGATTATAATTATTTCTTAAAATTATTTCTCCTACACTCACCATAAGCGCCGCACTCCATTACATAAATAAAATACTTAGACAACAAAAAACTTTTAACAAAAAAAATTTTTTCCATAGCAGACAGTCATACTAATAAAATAATGATAACTTTCTAGAATTTCCGTGCAATATACGTCTTGACACGACGGTTTCTAAGTGAAAACTGTGAATTTTTGTTTATAATATTTATCTAATCTATTGTTTGAACTATAATGTCGCACATTAAAATCAAAATATAAAGTTAAAAAACAAAATATTTAATCGTTATTGAAAAATGCAGATTTTAACTTTTCTATGTGTCATTTAAATTTAAACTATTCTGTTGTTGTCTGATTAATATCAGATTAATATGTTGCATATCAACAAGCTACCGCGATTGATAGGCGTATACTTAGTGGTAGTGGTTACGCTTATTCAATGATATTTAGAAATTAATCTCTCTTAAAGTATAAAATAGTACAATCGTAAAGGACTTTTCGATTCAATTCAATTCACTATCTGAGAGATATGATTTCGTAGATTATATGTTCAAGAACACCTTAAACATATAATTATATATAATATTATATAATTTCATGTAACTAATGTGAAATTACATAATTTTGTAAAACATTTTTTCTTCCGGGCAGTGAAACAAATAAAAACACTTATACAAAGTTATTCAAAATTATAGAGAAGAAATATGATTTATAGTATAGTAGGTAATAAAAAATTAAGTTTCTATATACATGAAATAAAATGTATAAGTATCTTGTACTTATGTATCTAAAATTTAAAAGATGCTGTATCAAAAAATAACTAAATATGGATACAGATATCTCCGCTTATAAGGATCTAGATAATGCATTTAGATACAGCTAAAGTATTTAGATACCGTATCTAGATACTTTTACTAAGATACGTTCCAATACTGCTTTTACAATACTGAATTCAGAAATACAAAATAAAATTATAATATATAAAGATATATTAGGTGTTGGAATTAATTCGTAGCGTTTTACAAGTGATGGGAAGTACTTTCATTAATGTATTTTTTAATGCTCATGTGAAATAAATAACATTCTTTCATTAAAAAACGTTACGAATTAATTCCAACACCTAATATATAAAGATATATAAACAATCTAATGTAACTGTGGAAGACGATCATATTTCTAAAAATAAATATGAAATATTTATGTAACTCCATATATTTACTCAAAGAACATTAAAATAATCTTGTCGAATCAAGAAAACTTCACTTTTATGTAATTTTATGTAAATTAATTTTTAGTAAAATAAGTAATAACAAATTAATTGTAATGTATTATCTACAAAAAATATTGTGAACTATTATTAAAAAAATATATTTTGCGGAAAAAATATATATAAACCAAAAAGCTAAAAGAAAAAATTAAGGATTTATTCGAATTGAAAAATACGAGTATCTTCTCTCCCTTTTGGATTATTTTACGTCGGTCTTATTCAAAATCTACAGAAAGAGAGAGAGAGAGGGGGGGGGGGAGAAAGAGAGCGATTATAAATTCTTTATAGAAGCTTTTCTTAAAATAGAAATCCATGTTTTTAAAATTTTGCTATGTATATTTTCACTTATCCCAAGATTCAAGAATAAAGTAAAAGTAAAATTTAACAATAGTTATTAGAGGTGGCTCAATAACATGAAACATAAATAAGAAGGAGCAAGATGTTTTTTGCAAAAGTCATATATTTAAAATTTTTTAATGTAAACGTTTGGTCAAGTTATTATAGATAATTCAATTGAAAAATATCAAATAAATGTCAGTCCTGAATCATTTGAAGTTACAATAAATTTGACAACATTAACGATAAATAGCAGAAAAGTTACACGTTTGGTAAGTACAGATCATAGGTTGCATTGCAATCACGATTTTGATTGGAAAATTATTAAAATTTTTGATGTAGAGAGAGGACTTATAATAAACGACTTATCGAAAATGCTCCACATTAACTGCCAACCTAATAAACTAAGGTCCAGTTAAACAACTCACGGTTAACTCTTAATTGAGGTTCAACTTGTTTCTTATCTCTTCCAATTCAAGGATCATTGGAAAGAAACAATGAATAAGTTGAACCTCGGTTAAGACTTAACCATAAGTTGTGAAACTGGGCCTTAATTTGAAAACTGACACAGAAGGTTTAAATCAAGCTACACGAAGATTCTGAATAAAACATAACAAGAATTGTTTGAGCATGAATTAGACGCAGAAACATAAAGTACAATAAGAAAAGACTCAATACCTATACTTTTAAACAAAATACAATATAGCAATACAAATAATTAATAACAATTTAATAAAAAAAGTATTAAAAAATTTAAAAAATTTGTTTCTTACCATCCTAGCTTACTAATTATCAGAGCTGATAAGGGAAATATAATATTATTGTATTATTAGATTTAAATGATTACAGCAAAATGCACGAAATTTTATCTGATCGCGACACATATACAATAATAAATAAAAATTCTATAAACAAAATGACAACAGAAATTCGGACACTTCTAACAATTAATTGGAAAACTAAAGAATATATTGATCAATGTACTTATAGGAGATTATATATATTTCTGACGGAGATTTATCGAAATCATATGGGCTCATCAAGGTACATTAAGACTATCCTCTAAGAATTATTGTTAGCTGCATAAGTAATCTCTTCTTCAATTTTACAACTTTTTTAAAAGATATTATAAAAGAGAGCATTGACAAAAATTTTGGCTATATTAAGAATAGTTTCGAAGTAAAAAGAATTAATAGTATTGAACAAGATTATAAAATTGTGTCTTTTAATATTATATCTATGTACACAAATATTCTAAATGATCTAGCTTTGAAAAGCAAGAAAGAAGATGGGAGGAATCAATACGTAAGAATACAATATTACCATTAAAGAGTTTTTAAAAGCAGTCTCAATAGTTCTAAATTCTACATTTTTCAATGAATTAATTTTCAAATAAATCTTTGGTTGCCCGAGATCGCCTCTCTCTCCTATTTTAGCCAACTGCGTAATACAAGATTTAAAAAATGATATTTTTAAAACATTAATCTTTTCTATTCCATTTTACTATCGCTTATGTGGACAATATTATATTAACTGCGAAAAAAAGATCAAATTGAAATAATTCTGTGCATATTCAATTTATACCACGAAAAAATACAGTTTACCATTAAATATAGCGATGATGGAGGAATTAGTTTTCTTGGTTAAATTAATGATTGATAATGATTATTTTTGATAATTATAAAAAAAACTTACAAATTCAGGCGGGTACTTAAATTTTAATTCTAATCATACGATTAAACAAAAGAGAGGTGTAATTATTGAACAACTAGACAGAATTTTATTTCTTGCACGTCTAAAATTTCATGAAAGAAATATTTATTCATTAACACTTTTTTAAATATCCATTAGAATTCCTTTTTTCCACTACCAACAGAATATAAGCGTTGACATTTAAAAATAATTTCGATAACATCAAAATTCTTAATGATCTCTGATTCCATTGAAAATAAAAAGTTTTCTACTGTTCCATACTTTAAAAATGTTCCAAAAAAATTAAAACTATACACATAAATCCGCCTTTAATTACTTATAAATATTACTTATAAAACTATGAATTCTCTAAATCTTCTAAATCTTTTTATAAAAACTGGAAAAGATAAAATAAAAAAAAAAGATCGTTCAAATATTGTCTATCAAATAAATTGTTTTGATTGCAATGCGTAATCTTAACACTCTTAACGTAAACTTAACACTCGCCTGAGAGAACACAAAGTCGATATAAAATAATCTTCTAATGCAATATCTGTAGTCTCTCAGCATCAACTATAACACGAGAAAATTGATTGGGATAACATAAAAATTCTAGACTTATAAAAAATATCATTCTATAAAAGAACGATATCAGAGAGATAATGCACATAAGGAACAAGATTTAAGATTAAATAAGCAAAGTGATACATTATGCTTTCCAAATATTTTTATGCCTATAATTAAAATATAATTCCCCTTATTTTTGTGCTCATTCCGTTTAGATAAAATAAAAATTTTTTTGTGGGGGACTGAGTAGGCAGTCAGTTAACTCCTCCACCTGTTAAAAACAATCGATTTGGAAAATTAAATGCACAGGATTTGCGTTATTTATGCGCTACTATTTCCAAGCATTTTCGATTTTTGCGCTATAATCCTTAAGGCACTTCCCTCTTGAAGCAAACAGTCATATTCATTCCTAAATTGGTTAAAATTGCAGCGCAAAAATCGAAAATGTTTGGAAATAATAGCGCATAAATTAGAGAATTATTTTGCATAGTCAGAATATATAATTTTGCAATTTTTAACAACTTAAGAGTGAATATGACTCCAGTCAAGTTCGCTCCAAAAGGGAAGTGCTTTAAGGGTTGCAGCGCAAAAATCGAAAATGCTTGGAAATAGTAGCGCATAAATAGCGCATAAATTCTATGTATTTAATTTTCCAAATCGATTGTTTTTAACAGGTGGAGGGGTTAACTGACTGCCTATTCAGTTTCCCACAAACAATTTTTTTTTAGCTAAACGGAATGAGCGCAAAAATTTTTGTTTGCGGATATGAATAGCGCATAAATAGCGCATTATTACATAATTTTTTCATTAAGATTTGGTTAAGTGAGGGAGGAGAAGGGAAGCAGCTAGGCAGACGTAATTCTACTATCAGAAAATTCTTCCGATTTTGTGAAGATTCTTCACATCAAATAACACCGCATTGTAATAATGAATTGATTGTAGAACTACGAGTAAGTTTTTATAATTAATTCATTTAATAAATTGAATTAAAGATAATAAAATTATTTTGTTAGAATCCTGTGTTTAGCATACAGCGATGAAGAAATAAGATTTAATATCATAAAAAGATCGAGGAAACAGAATAATTTTCGGATTTGATTTTCACTTCGACATCAATTGGCGTTTTTATTATTTAACATTTCGCATTCTTTTATTTGTACTGATGATGGTCAAAATTTGACCCAAACATTTACATTTTTAATTTTAAATATATAACTTTTGCAAAAAACATCTTGCGTATGTGACTGTATGCTTTTTCTTATTTATGTTTTAAAATAAAAATTTTGCTGCAAATTTTATTATCTTTTCCGTTGTATAATTTAGTTATATTTTTTTAATAATACTTTAATAAATATTTTGTTAGTGAAAAATATTATGTTATCCCGTTCGCTTAGATTAATCTAATAAAGTAACGTAAACATTTTTTGTAACCTGATATAGATAAACTAGCAAATACTTTTATTCCATTTGGGTCTTTTTAAGATTTACGGAAGACACGTAGTCACGAGTAACCGCCGGCTATGCAGTCTATTAAACATAGATAGGAGTACCGCATTGCCGTGAATCGGCGCGAGGTAGTGCTAGAGGTTAGCTGTTCCCGGTCTCTCCCTGCATCAGGGGTTCTCCAAGAAATTACCCTAACAAGTCTTCATTGTAGTTTAATAAATGTCTTCATATAAACTTTAAGTACAAAATTAATTACATATATTATGTTACATAAGTAATTACACAATTATTGCTGCCTTTATAACATGTCATTCTATTAATAATTTGTTTTTAAACAAGATGATAACAGATAGATAATTGATTAAATATCTATTTTCAAAATAATATATTAGGAATTTATAAAATGCTTTTAAAACTAATTTATTATATTCGATTGCTTATTGCAACTTAATTTATATTTACATATAAATGTGTGAAGAATATATCCAATAACAAAATGTTAAATTAACATTTGCAGTAATATTAATTCCATGTTTTATTTTCTAAATATTATCCCATAACGTTTATAAATATTTAACAAATATAATATTAATATATGATTCTTCAAATATTATAAAAAAATGTTTTAAAAATTACTTTATATATATGTTTTAAAAGATGATTTGTAACAGATGATCATCTATTATGTCATATCTATCAAATATATTAGGTGTTGGAATTAATTCGTAGCGTTTTTAATGAAAGAATGTTATTTATTTCACATGAGCATTAAAAAATACATTAATGAAAGTACTTCCCATCACTTGTAAAACGCTACGAATTAATTCCAACACCTAATATTTGAAAACTGTTATTTGTTATATCATTATACAATAATAACATTGAGCTAATATTTTGTTTATATCAGATAGGTGGTAGATAAGTATTACCGTTAACAATAGATAAAAGATACTTTGTAGTTTCTTGAGAACCGCTGAAAAGCACAAAATGACTATGTAGACGCTGCACAGACCTATGTACTAACGTTATACTAAACATACTGTATAGATGCACTGTAGGTATAATGATAGTAACGAAACTCCGTTGCGAGCGTTGCGAGTCAGTGTCGGGTCGCAGCCTCGCTCTTGCCCTCGGCCTCGTTCGTTATTCTTAACGTCATCACAGCCGCAGTCAAATCTATGTGCGTGTCTACCACCCACTACGACTACTACAATGCCCACTTTTGCCTTCGCGCTCGCCTATGCGCATCGCCTCTGCACCCAATGCTTCTACCGATATTCTACTTTTTTCGTCGTGATTCAACTTTTGCTTCTTAGCTTTTAAGGAAATAGCAAGATTTTTTTCGGATTCTTAATATAAGCACAATCTTGCAAATACCGAAACGATTCTTTTTTTCCCCATTTTTTTCTTTAATCTTTTCGCCTCCGACATTCCAAAATCCAAATCATGGATATGTGTTTTCTTCGTGAAATGTCATTTGAAAAATCATTTTACCGATTATAAATGCCGACGCTTGTCAGCAGTCAGCATTGTTTCTCTCGTGTAGGTTACCGGAATATTACGCCTCGCGATTTACATTTCCTGTTATATTCGCGCATACTTGTACATTGCAGTTATCTATAGAAATTATTATACGCGGTATTATGCCAGCAAATATGAGGACATCTCATTTAGATGCAACAAGAATATCATATGCATTGAAGTTAAGTCCACATGAATATTAAACCCACATAAGAGAAGCAGACTGCAATTTATTCGCAATCAATATTTATTAATTCTAAAATTTTATGATAAACATTTTGTTTTCCCAAATGTGAAAATCATGTATAATCTTAGCATAAAATGATGTAAGTTACACGTTTCCAGTTAATATTAAACATGTAGAAGAAAGAAATGTGTTGAAGCATATGTATTTGAGATGACTAAATTCGGTGCCGGGAACGAATAACTTAGTGCAATCTCACTCTCGCATAGTCCCAAGTGGATCGCAACAGGTGCTTAGACAAAAGATACGTCTAGCTGGTGCGAGTGGGATACAGAAAAAGTTCGTCGCATTCAGTCGACTATACTTTCGTTTCGATGATGGACGTAATGAGGATCCGGCAACTGCTTCTTATGTCAGAACCGCTAAATGCTCACTTTCAAGTCGCGATTAATTCATCATTCCGACCGTTTAATTAGGATAAATTATTTTGGTGCCACTAGAAATTGAACTTCCGATATCTCCTTGGTCATCTTTAAATAAAAACGGACAGAAGCCACTGCTACGGAATATCGCGATAAATTTTCTATAAACAAAGATAGATTAAGAAACATATTCATTAACACTGTTACGTTTACGAGCAGTTTGTTTGAAAAATGCACTTTAAATTATGTATATACAAGAAGGAGATGTACTTGCAAAGGGACAAACGTTTGAAGAGAGGAAAACGTAGCTAAGCTTGATAACAAGTTTGGTAGTTTTTTTTCGATCTTAATCAATAATCATACTGGTGTAATTAATCATAATTTTTAACACAACAAAAATAAAAAGAACTTATTTGATATATTTACTTATTCTGCAAATCGTTTGGTCGTGCTATGTATAAAAAAGAAGTCGCGTTTACAAAAGTGATTATGTCACGAGATGTTAAATAGCGAAGCGAAAACTTTTCCAAATATCAAGATTATATACAATTAGAAAATTTATGTTAGTAAATTTAATATTAGTAAATTTAATGTATTTCACATGTCTTAAACAAACCATCAAATTATGTTAATTTAATACAAGATGAATATATTAGAAAATAATACTATTTATTATGTAAAAAATTAATGAAAAATTTTACACAAACACAATTTGTAACACTAAATTGTAGAAAAGTATATTCTTCAGTAAAAAATTATACATTTATAATAGTATAATAAGTAAATTTTAAAATGTAAATTCTAAGAACTGAATAAAATATACGTAATAACTTATCACATACATTTTATTCAGTTCTTTATTTACATCTTAAAATTTACTTTTATCTTATTTAGGGCCGGTTGTTCCATCTTTTGGTAAATTTTACCTATTGAGTAAATAACAAGATTACCCAACCACATGCGTGGATTATCAAATTTACCTCATAGATAAAATTTACCAAAAGGTGATACAACCGGCCCTTATTGACTTACTCATAAATTGTGTTATTTTAACATTAAGAAATGTTGAATATCAGTTTAACACAAAATATTCAAATAACACAATCACATTATGTTAAATTAGTACTCAGATATGTTAAAAATTCAACACAAAAATTTTAACAAAAACCGATTATAACATAAGGAAAAAATATTTTTTATTGGATATGTAAAATAATAGCGCGTAAATTAATATTACATATTTTATAGAATCGTCTCTTCGATTACTGACTGAAATTTATACATTTGAACATATACCTACAATTAATTTCGGACAAAAATTAATATAATTTCGATCAAGAAAGAATGCTTTATACAGTCGAATCTCTATAAAAGTAATTTGTCGAGACCGATCGACCTCCGTAAAAGTAAACAAATGCGCTTGCGCTAGCATATGTGTTTGATTACTGGGAGGTTAAGACACGACTTTTACGGAGATTAAAACATAAACGGACATTAACTTTGCAGAAGTTCAACTGTACATTACTTTAATAATAAATAATATATAATTAAAAGATTTTGTAACAAAAATCCAAGTGCACATATATTGACATTGTTTTTTTTTATTTCTCGTGTCTCGATTATTTTAAATATCATTATGTGTATTATGTACATTTTTTAAAGTTTATTCCTTTCCTCGCATTGCGTGCGTGCGTGCGTGCGTGCGTGCGTGCGTGCATGCGTGCGTGCGTGCGTGCGTGCGTCATATGAGTCATTACGAGCAACGAATTTTGGAACATCATGTTATAAAAAGAAAGATACTCTCAATAATATTGAACAAAATTTACTTATTACAAAAAAGAACTTTAAGAAGAATTTGAATATTATAGTAGTCCTAACTATCATGGTTATTTTGTATGACATTGATATTCGTAGATTTCACATTCGATTATATGTATATACATACAAGCAGGAAAAGAATTCAAAATCTCTATGAATTTATCCTCTCAGAAAGAATTTCTTATAACAAGACAAAAAATATTTTGGATAATGTATATTCTTGATAACCTTATGCAGTACAATATCGCAACCATATGCAGTACAAAAATAAAACAATATTAAAATTAGATCCATAATTCCTATTCTTATCCCTCGAATTAAATAAGGTTAGTTTGAGACAAAAGAATACATATAAATTTAAGTTTATATTCTTTCGTTTAAGATAAATCTTCACTTGATGTTTTGGTAATAACGCACGATGCTAGCATTATAGTATTTGGCACAAAACCAACATTCAAGATCATTTCACTCTAGATTTAAGAGTTTTCCATTTAGACATAATATAAAAATAATATTTCTCTGTTAATAATAAATAGGTGATTATCCTTGGCTTATATCGATATTATTTTATGGTAGATCCATAGAAGAGTAGATAATAATAATAGTATTGGAAATCTTTTCTTCCATGTATTGTTCTTAAATTTGCAGTCTTAGTTTTGACAAAGATTCGTATTAAATTCTTATTAAATAAATTATTAATAAAAATGGATTTATTAAATTGAGCGATTCGCTTCTGGCGCAATACAATTAATATATATTTAATAATATCTTAAAACCTCTCTATTGTGTAATTTATTTGTTCTATTAATATCACAAATATCATTATTGTCGATCGTACATAAATGAACATTAAATCGAGGTAAACTTTGCAGCAATGAGTTTGGTGGAAAATGTAACATCAGTGGAGTCAGGGATGATGTAGGCACATAGATATTCACCAAGATCTAATAAGAGACAAATGTGGAATGAGAGATGCGCGCTTCGATTCAATTTCGTTAGTGTAGGTAGGTAAATGTGATTTTCCAGCTTCTCTCAATTTCCGGCCGCGAAATGGGACAAATTCATTGGTTGTCGGACATTTTAAGCGAATCTGTCGTTGGCATCTATCGTGTTGACTCATGATATAGCAAATGATAGCATAATCTAACAATCTTTCTTCTTTGTCTTTGCACAGTTTTTTCAATAATGCTAAAATATTTCCGTTAACGTAATATTGTCTTAATATTACGTAATACTATGTTAATGAAAACATATAGTTATATATATATATATATATATATATATATATAAAACTATAT
>NW_011627319.1:100232-130744 GCF_000204515.1 Acromyrmex echinatior | reverse complement strand
TTTTTGAGATGCCCACGGCCTCAGTTAACTCGCGCAACTTCACTTTACGATCACTCAAAACGATTCGATGCACTTGCTTTGCGATTTCCGCATTCGTAGCTTCTTTTGGCCTTCCAGAGCGAGGTGCGTCTTCGGTGCTTGTACGACCCATTTTAAATTCACTAAACCACCGATAAACTGTTGTGCTCGAAGGAGCAGATGTGGGATAACATTTCTACAACCATTTCAATGATTGTTCAGAAGTTTTTCCCATCAAAAACCAATGTTTGATGAAGATGCGATATTCCTGTTTTTCCATTTTTTTTACGAAGGTGAAAGTAACGCCACTTAAACGACTGTAGCTTGTAAACGAATGAACGAAATGTCATGAAACTTCATACATAAACTAGTGACAGATGAATCTCTTGAAATGAATCATTCATATTCATTTTCTAGTGGCACCACCTATTGAAAAATCCCGGAACTTTTCAGCCCATGTAGTATGCAGAGTGACATGAATATACGGCCCCACTCGTCTCAAGTAGCGGACTAAACTGAGTAGAAAAGTCCCCTTCTATTTTGCAATGCTCGCAATAATTAACAAGATATTAACGTTTAAAGATAGACGCGCCGAATACGTGCGTCCGCCCTACTATTGTCGAAGGTACGGTCACCGAGCGCTCGGCGCGCGGGCCGCGAGGAGCGGGAATGGCCTAGCAGACGCGCCGCTCCGTTAGAGGTCCGCGCGCCGTGCGTATTCGGCTATCTTTAAACGTTAATATTTCGTTAATTATTGCAAGCATTGCAAAATAGTAGAGGACTTTTCTACTCAGTTTAGTTCTGCTCGGGACGAGTGGGACCGTATATTCATGCTACCCTATATATATATATATATATTACGCTTTTTCTGTAGAGCATCTTCTTGTAATAAACCCGTTATACGCATCGTATATTAGGAAGAAGATTTACACTGACTCCTATGGCTTATAAATGGATGTCGGAATCGTCATGGGATCTGTGTCTTTTGTGCAATTAGCAACAACCAAGGTAACAACATAATCTTGCCTCGTGAAATGTGGCAGGCTTTCATCGAAAGACGCACGGATATTGAGCGGTTCGTGCAATCAATCACACCTTCATCATTATCGGTCTAATCCAAGATCTAGTGATAGAAATTGTAAAAATGCGTGATGCGAATGTGGTCAAATTAATACTGCGTGAAATATGTCTGTATATGAAGTTGTCAACCGTGCTCTTCATGTTCGAACTCAAACATTGTGCCAAGAACGTACACTTTGAGCTGTATACTCATATCGTCAATGAAAAATTTAAATATTTTGTAACACTTTTAGGTGAAAATTGTATCATCGATAAATGTGATGTTGTAGATTTTTTGCGCAAAATTTATAATAAAGTCAAACATAAGAGTGTGAGTTAATACTTTAGTTTATGCTTTAGATAATATTGTAAACAGTGTGAAAAGTAAATGTATATTTTATTGCTAATCGGAAGCAGGTGCTTAAAATTTGAAATTAATTAAAATAAATTAAATTAAATTAATCCTGCTTATAAATATTATAAGAACTATATATTATAAAATTACGTTATATATAAAAAGTAAACGCATATTTAAATTATATATCTGGGTATATGACATTATTTATTTCTTTCTTATTATCGTACCGCTATTACATTACGCGCCAGCACCTTCACGCTCAACGGTACTGCGACAGACGGTCATAACCATATTAAGTTTTCTCTCTATTTAAATCATTAAATTTTATTTAAACGTATAAAATATATTTGCGTGCGATAAGAACATACAACGGGAGCAACAACGCGGCGGGAAAGATGACAAAACATAAGAGGAAGAGAGATTGTAAGTACAATATATGCGGTAAGTGTATGTAAGCCTTTATTACCAATGCATTTTTGGAGAGGGCGACGGCGACGTGTGACGAAAAAAATATGGAACGCATAGCGAAACGCCATATTTATGTAATTCATTGATCGGGGTCCTATGTTTATATAAACAGCGATAGCGCCAGGACCTTTCCGCGCCTTTCCCCTTCCTTCTCCTGCACCTACGAGTATTCCCGCGCCTACGAGTATTCCCTGCGCCCCGCGCCCCCCTCTAGCCTCATGAGTTAGAATCGCCCTATTTTGATAACTGTTAGTTGTTGATAATGGACTGATAGTTGTTTATGATGGACCGATAGCCATTCGATATTAGTTCGATAGCTGTTCGATGGCGATTCGATAGTTGTTTACAGACGGATAGCTGTTCGATGATTGTTCGATATGTTTAATTGTGCTGCGAAGAATTGCAACAATTAAAAATGCAGTGACAGAATCTTTCGAGTGCGACGCCATCTCGTACAATTTTGACTGAGACGTTCATTTTTACCGAAGCCTTGTACTTTTGTCTCTGTTATATTGATAATACATTACTTAAAGCCGGTTCTACATTAGTTGTAAGCTGATCGCAAGTTCGTTGCGACAGTCAATCTGAAGCTTAGATTTGGAAATCAATGTTTCATATTAGCTGTTGCAACAAACTTGGGATCAGCTTGCAACTAATATAGAACTGGCTTAAGACGATTAAAATAAGACTTTGAATACCGTCCCATGAGAGAGTGGCAAATTGCATCACGAATGACAGCATCTAATCAGGATCACATAATTAGTTTTCTCCAACTCTCTCCACTTCCTTCTCCAATCTCTTCCACTTCCAGAGCTTCTCTTTTAGAGCTTTGATGACCGCGTCCAATCAGAGGATCAAAGTAGACGGATCACGTGATGCAGTCAGTTTGTTATTCTCTCCTTTTAAGATTCTCTAGTCGCCATTTTCTTTAATCTCTTCTTACGACCTCGTGTTTCTCATGGGAATTAAATTTTTGAATTTTTGGATTTTGGAAAGTGTGCATTTACAATAATAACTATATTATATAATGAACTTGCAGCGATGCTGCAGGTTAACCAAGAGGTATAAGTATATATTTATCTGTACAAACATATTTTTTTAAAAAGAAAATAAAAAAGCGCTAAGCGTGCTGTAACAGCTGTTAAAAACAAGCTGACAAACTGGCTATCACTTTGGAGCACATATTATAGCTAGGAACCACATATACCGGCTTATACTGGCATAGCTGATCGAGCCGCAAGCCGCAAGCACGATCTCTTCACTACGGGATCACGTACCAATCACGCGAACCACTATTATCATTCTTGCTATTACAACTCTTTTAAATAAGCTGTTTAAAGAAATCACATCTATTTTGAAAAACACAACACAATAAGGAAGGAGGTCCTCCTCTCTTTAACCATCAAATAATAATAATTAAGGCAACTGGTTATTATAAGATTAATTGCGCCATAGAATACTCCATAAAATACACGCAGAATTTCCACACACTAATCATTAAGACCGAGCGAAAACACAAAACGGCTAATGACGTCTCATATTAAGTATAATCACCAATTATCAGAATTAAGCATGGAATGCTTGAAGTCTCACGAGCAATTCAATTTATCGAGTAGATGTGTGAAACGCATATATAAAAATAACAAGCTCTACAACAGACAGTGCAAGCGCATTTCAATTGTTATAAGGACATCAAACGACAAAGTCAAACACGGGGATTCACCTCATATCTATGGAATAGCAATAGCGTTAAAATTTAGCGAATAATTGGCAAACGAAAATCTGTAGAAAATTCTAGAATTATGTTCGAAAATTACCTCTCTTCCCGCGAGACGTCACCTCTTTGGAGTATATAAACCGACGCTGCGAAGATCACGTTCATTTCATTCTGTTCACTCGCTTAGTCTCATTCACTTATTCTTAGCTGTCAGCTCATTTTGATTCATTCGCTCTTTGAATATTAGTTAGATTATTTCCTCAACAGCACGGTAAATACGACACGACACTTGTAAATTTTCGGCCTCGGTAAGCGTGCGGCTAAATTCCGACGGCGACAACTTAGAATTATCCGCGACACCGCGGATGTGATAATTATAAATTTCTCATTGGCTGTAAATTTCTCTATATTTATAAATTAGTTTATACTTATAAATTTCTCATTACTTGTAGATTTCTCTATACTTGTAATCTCCATCGATAAATCGATTCTGTCCTTCAGGCTCCGGAGGGATCTTGCGTTCTCTCATGTAACAATAAACAATAACGTTATTATCACATCTGATTATCTAGTCAATATTTATGTAGATGTCCTATCCTATTGCGAAAAGAACACTTGTCGTGCTGCCGAATGCGAAACCCTCTTTCGAACAGTTTGCGACCCGGCACATATCTAACATAAAGAACCTCTCGGTGTAGAACCTTTCGCTCTCTACAGGATGCCCTTCATTTCTCTTTCTTGGCCTTCACTCAGGGCTGTTCCAGGGCACCTCCTTAATTACCAGGTCTGGGCGCTTGCCTTCGGGAGCCTGGCTCTCCTTCCTCCTTCAGCATTGATGCGGCCTCACTCATTGTTAGGATCGTTCCACCCCCTCATTCATTCAGAGAGAGAGAGAGGGGGCGGAGTTGACATTAAAGATATTTTAAGAGAGTTCTACAAGTGGGTGAAGGAGTGAGAGAAGACAGCTTTTCCGTTGTTAATAGAGAGTAGAGTCTCTACTCGAGGAGGCACGCGAATGGCCGTGACAGGAGAGGAGTAGACGCCCGAAGCCAAGCGCCTACCCCAGGCCACCTCCTCATTCATTCAGGGGTAGGCGCTCTACTCCTCTCCTGTCACGGCCATCCGCGTGCCTCCTCGAGTAGAGACTCTACTCTCTATTAACAACGGAAAAGCTGTCTTCTCTCACTCCTTCACCCACTTGTAGAACTCTTTTAAAATATCTTTAACGTCAACTCCGCCCCCCCTCTCTCTCTCTCTCTTTCTGCCATTTCTCATAAACTTAGATGCTCAGATCGAGACATGGAGGAGAAGGCGTCAGTTAAGGCGGCTGACAAAAATCCTTTACCAGCACGAAGACCACGAGTGTTACGGTCATTTCCTCCGAGCTGCAGTCCCACACGTATCAGCCGCCTGACGCGGCCCAGCATATCGATCGCAATACCAAACTGCCACCAGAGACTCCTGGATGGTTATCGCATCTCCCGACTTTCTTCCCCAGACACATCCAAGGTCCCTCTGAGGATCCCGACTAGGCTGATTAAGATCACCGGGAAATCCCGCGTTGTTAGTATAAAAGATGAATTAACCGTCGTCTAATTTTTCCCCTATTATTCCCTTCCCGATTCTCCCGAAAAGGGCTCTAAAGGATGACAACAAGAGCGACTCGTTCTAACGAGAGCGACTCGTTCATATTGTACGACTCTTATAGAGCGTCTCTGATAGAGCTCTTAAGAGAATCAGGAAGGGTCGCGTAAAATTCGCGAACCCCTCTCGGCACCCTTCCCTCCCCTCCGTAGCCACTACAATCACATAGCCACAGTATACAGTAGCGCAACTCTATTCATTATGTGAAATCAAAATCGTAATGCGCATGCGCATGAGACATTACATACGGTAACGCCATCTGAATTTTTCTTTCACTTATTCTTTGTGTTTTCGGTCTTTCTTTTAACCATTGAAATGCTTGTATAGCAATTGGCGATAACGGCAGTATTAAGTTCATATGCTTTTATGTCGGTGATGTTTCGCAAATTGTTTTATATATTGATAGTAAAGTGAAAAAAAGTAAAGTGAAGTGGATTATTGTGAAGTGAAATGCAATGAAGTGAAATCAAGTGAAATCAAGTGAAAAGTATAAAGAAAGTGACAATTATTCTTAAAGAGATCTGTACATATATATCGTACAGATTTTCAATTCTCTTGCAGAAAACACTTTGATCTTAGCTCTGTTTCAGATATAAAAAGAAAATAGATTGCACATATCAAGAAAATGAGTGGAAAAAAATTAAATATTGTTCAATAAATGGATGTCCTGGAAATCTTGAATTAGAAGGAAGACGATATTACAATGTATACAAATTTCTTAAAGAATATGATAGGTATACCATATATTATACAAATATTTTCAATTTTTCAATATTATTTGTATAAATGCGTGCTTAATATTTTTTTACATCAATAAATTATTATAACAAATGGTTGCAATCGATACAAGGAAGTGGGATTTAGAAGAAAAAGGCTCTAAATATTCTTCTAAAAATTGTCAATTATGCTCTCTACATTTTGAAGAGAAATGATTTAAAATTAGTAAAAGAAATTCTTCTTCATCCAGATGCCATATCCACAAAATTTGGAAAAGATTTGACATTATCTAAAATAAGGTAATTTTATAATTATATTTTTATGACTATCAATTTCAGTTTACTTTAGATTACTTTTAGTTTCATTTTTTATTGTTTTTGAATGTCATAATTAATAATAGGACAATTATATATAAAATGATTAACCCAAATTTTTTCAAAGTTTTCCGATCATGCTGAAAATTGTGCAAATTGTAGTCCTATCAAAACTAAAATCGTTACTAAAATTTTTTTTATCCAAGATACACGAGTTATCTCTTTTTAGGAGATTAAATTTTAGTCTTTAGGACCATCGCGTCCATTTTCAAATGCCGGTGAATTCCACTATAGACTATTTAAAAAAATTAGATGCAAAAAATAAAAAATTCAAGCCCCTGTAAATAAATATCATTTTGCAAGTTAATCAAATCATAATGTAAAGTCGATAATCAGTTAATATAACGTCAAATTGACATTATTTTGGCTTTTTGTCTTCCTTGAATAAAACGTTCTCCAAAAATGTTATTTAAGCATCTTTTAGACATAATGTATGTGTATTTCTGATTTATATAGTATTAATGTAATGAATCACATAATTTGAAATTTTTTTGCAATGAAATAGATACAGAAGCTAAAAAGGAGAGAGAAATTCAAATGGAAATGTGAAATGTTGAAATTGTGAAATCGTAAGTTTTTATGTCTATTACTTTAAACATAATATTAAATAATATTTAATATTATAGGGTTCGGTTTTCACCATACAATTACTCACTGAGACAATCACAGTGATTTTCATCTAGAAAGTTTAAAAAATTTTTTTAACGCTATGATTGGCTGGTGTCTAATTGCAATGTAACAACTGATATACACTTAATATATTGGACATTGAAAATACAGGATTATAAATTAATAAAAATAGGAAACTGTACAGTTAGTTTAATAATTATTATTAAATTTATCATAAAGACAATAAACGCATATTATTTATATCTTTATACACTTATTATTCTTGATTTCTTGATAACTGTAATTAGCACTTACCTGATTTTTGTTGTATTTTTGTTTTCTTCATTTTTGGAGAAAACAAAAATACGACAAAAAAAGGTAATTTTGTATTTATTTAGAAGTACATCTTATAAAACAACAACAGTAAGAAAAAGTCATTGAAGAAAAAGAACAGTCCTACAAGAGGACAATTACTTAAACCTATAAAGAAATTAAAAAAATAAAGTTCTTCATCAAAAATTACGACGTCTTTAAGAGAAAAAGAAAAAAAGAGCCATCGCTAAAGCATCAACACACGGAAAACATGAGATACAAACCAAGAAATTGGAAACTTTAAAAACTTATAATAATAACTTATTTCCTTAAAAGTTATTACCAGATAAACTTAGTATATTGTTCTCAGTACAAGTACACGCGCAAACAAAAAACAAACGTGACATACGATACAGATGATAATGAGTAAAAAATTTCCTTTATCGATGTACTTTTTAAGTCCGCGAACCTATAAAGAATTTTAAAAAATCATTTACATTACTTTCTGCATGTACTTTACAATCTTTTACATATAATTGGAATATTGTGTCTGGTATTAATACAAAAATCTTTGAAACATTGAAAATAAAATTACATTCATTACCGCTTATAGAACGACATTGTATACTTTGTGCGGATTATGGGTTTAAAAAATTAATCATTTATTTTACAATATTTCATGAGATGAAATTAATTAGAAATTATAGAATAGGCTTTCAAGATGATGGTAATAATAAGTTACCAATACCTGCAAAAATGCATTTATTCTAATAGCACGTAGTATTGCAGGTAACCGGAAACCACTTGTTATTGTTTCCATTTTGTTATTGTTTTGCAGGGTATTACTTGTACAAGTGATACATTAAAAAATATTATTTTTGATGCAATAATTAAGTTAAGAAAAAGTGGTGCTACTGTGCATGCATTAGTTACATGAGTTCCAACTTCCTACAAATGTCTCGCGAATTAGGTATATCTAATAAAAATTCAGTGTTTGTCGTTAATGAACAAAATATACTGTATATTTTTGATACTCCTCATTTAATCAAAACAACGCGTAATAATTTGTTAAAATATAATTTAGAATTTTATGATAATTGCTTCATGGAGTTACATTGTCCAATTTTATTCCAAAGATACTCAACAATGGATTAAAGCAGCTCCTAAATTATTTCCGATTCATATTAAATCCAACAATTTTTCGAAAATGAAAGTTAAATACGCGGTACAAGTTTTAAGTAATCATATAGCTACAAGTATATGTTATTGTCGGTTGTCTTCTTTCTGAAGTAATTGGAACAATAGAATTTATTGACTGTTTTGATAAATTATTTGATATTTTAAATTCATCTTTTACAATTAGTTCAAAAGAATACCGAAAAGTTTTTACCGGAAGCACGAAACAAGTAGAATTTTTACAAGAAACATTGATTTTTTTTTAAAGATATCACTGTTAACACTAAGGGTAAAATTAAATTATAAAAATTAAATATTTTGAATGCTGGTAAATCACTATTAACAATATTATACAATTATGAGAAATATTAAAGACTTTTAATTTTCCATATTTACAAACTTATAAAATAAATCAAGATTGCCTCGAAAACTTTTTTGGTTCTATTCCAAACAACAAGACGGTAACTGTGTAAATCCGACCTCTATACAGTTTGCTCGCACTTTTAAAAAATTGTTTAGTATTAAATTACAATCTTGTGATACAAAAAATTGTGCTCCAGACTCCGATGAAATATTAAATCTTATGGAAACATTCAATCTTCGATCTACAACTTCTGACTTTAATGAATTATTTACGCAAAAAATTTTAGATGTTCCTACACATGATTATCGTTCTGTAGATCTGCCAGAACAAAATGCATTTAAACGTCAGAACAAAATGCATTTACGTTTGCCATTTAATAAAAAGATGTTTATCGATACATTCGTGCGAAGCGTGTACAGATTATATGAACAAAGATATTCATATTTTAGATGAGACTATTCTACATTGTATTTCATTTCGCGACTATGGATCTGAGAACGGAGAACTATTTGGAGCTTTGACTATTTCAAACAATAATTTTTGTCTATATATACATAAATTAGACGAAATATATTAAAAATTTTGAAACTAATTGTTATAAAAAAATATTGATATTTATTTGCTTTTTTTGGTACAAGACATTAACTTTCAATCACCATGTCTCAGACTTTTCTATAGACTTTCTTCGAAAATTATTTCTTCGCATGCGCATTTATTTCGCGCTATTGCAATATAATAAAATATGTAAAGGAGTTGGTCATCTAATAGAAAAAGATAGAATATTTTATAATTAAACAAGTTTAGCTTTCAGAAGACTACTGGTAAAATTTCAGCAGATACGTTCATTAGTTTGTTTATTTTGGTCGTGTAAAGCAACCAACTTTTGATTCCATAATAATGCACCCACTCACACTATTCATTAGTTCATTGTGTTCGCGGTATTCACTGTGCGTGCGGAAACAATTCGAAGAGCAAATTATGCAATTTTGTAACTGCAATTGAAATAGTGTGAATGGACTCCAGTTTGGCCATTCTGAACAGGGGATTTCAATCCATCTTCATGGACTTTAAAAGACAGGAAGTGATCGATATAACCATATGCAGCGAGAAAGTGGCTGGCCTAGTACGGAACTGGAGAGTGTCCGGAGAATCGTCAGGATCGGACTATAGGCAGATTAGATTTTCAAACATATGGAAAACCTAGAGTGGGAACGCAATCCAAGAACAATAAACAGGAAGAGCTATAGGATCGACCTTATGACCATCTTAAAGAATAATAAGATAATAATTTCATTTCAAAGAGAATATGGAATTCGCAGCTCAGTATGTGAGTGACGCAACAAAAGAGTCCTTTTGTTGCAAATTGCTCCGAAAGGCAGAAAATATCCACCGACTAAGATGTTATAATGGAGCAAAGAGCTCTTGAAATACAGATCGGAAGTGAAAAAGCTTTTCAAGAAGAAACAATTTAACAGCGGACTGGAAAGCTTACAATTAAGGACACAATGCTGTTATACTAAGCGATGACTATCGCAAAAAGAAAAAGCAGGAGGAATTTTTGTGAAAACATTAAGAGCGCTCCTGAAGCATTCAACAAAAGACTTCAGCAAAGACAATATTTCCCGTCTGGGTTGCTTAATGCATCCAAACGGAAACCATACCGAGACAATAGATGAAATCCTCAAATATCTAATATTTACTCACTTTCCTGGCTTTCAGGAGAACACTAGCTGTACTCACAAAGGAGCAAAGCAAATCTGGGAATATAAGTTCAGGAAATAGTCACTGGCCGCAAAAGTGATATCATCTTGCGGGATCGAATGGGCCATAAATATACTTTGAATACTTTGAAACTTACAAATCGCTAAAAGAAAATGTGGGACCTTATTGAGTCCCCTGACAAAGGGCTAGTATAGCCTTGAGATATGTCTCTCAGGTATGGAATGGCACCAGAGTGGTGTTCATACCTAAGCCAAGGAGAAAAGGCCACATTGTGAGAGAAGGCAAATGTACAGATCGGTCCTGCACCACCTAATAAGCAGGGTCGAGACTCAGCTGGAATACATGTTAGGCGTCTTCATCGACATTAAAGGGACTTTTGATAACACCTCAATTTCGTCGTGTAAAGAACATCATGATAAGACAGAACAAACTTCCAGGCGCATTTGTGAACTAGATTCAAAGCATGCTGGAGGGCAAAAAACTGACCGTCATGGCAATATCTCCATTGAGGAGCGTCCGGTGTGACTACTCGCAGGGGAGAGTTCTCTCTTTTCTGGTGCCTGATAGTGACTCATAAAGCTGAAAGAATCTGGCTTTCAGGTTTACGATTACGCAGATGACGTGACCATAGTCACCAGAGGCAATTTTCTCACTCAAGGAACGCATGGAGGAAGCTTTGATGGTTGTACAAAACTGGTGTAGGAGAGAATTGATGATAAATCTGGAAAAAATCTTGGCCATGATTTTCACTAGAAAATACAAGCCTGAAAAAATAGAGTCTTTAGGGGAAGGTTTGGGGAAAGGCAATAAACTACACTAGCTTGGTAAAGTATCTAAGAGCATATCTGGATCCTAAGTTAGCTGGAACACCTCGAAGAGAGGAGGAAAAAACTCTACATCTCTATGTGGGTTTGCAGAAGGCAATGTGATGGGCAAGGACTGAAGAATAAAACCCAGGGTTGCCCTGTGGCTATACAAAATGATATTATTACCAAGGTTAACGTATGCTGCTATTGTCTGGTGGCCAAGGAGGGGGGACACGTAATTATTGGACACCGCACGATTGGACACGTACGATTGAACACGCAAGATTGGACACCGCATAGTTGAACACCACATTATTGGATACGGCATTATTGAACACCGCATTATTGGACACCACATGATTTTATACCATATGTCTTTAAAAAATTTATCATTCATGTATAAATTATTCACATTTAAGGTAAGGCCCTTCTAATGTGTAACGCATTTGAATATGTATATGTACGTACATACGTGCATATACATATTCAAATGCGTTATGGCTCACTGAGCGACTTATAGCTTTTTTTATCAGGTTAATGATTTCTATTGTATACGTAATTCATATGTTTATTTCATACATTAACGCATTTATGAAGATTTTAAAAAGTTTTAGATTCATCATGCATATTTAATAATGTTTACTTAAAAAGAAACAGCGGAACGGAATATTGACAGAAAAGATATAGGATGAGGCTTTTTTCTCCATGAGGGCGCAGCCTTATGTGTCACATCGTATACATATAGGGGCATTGCTTTTTTTTACTTTTCGATGTTTTTTATCGGCATGTACTTACTTGTATTAAAATACATACATTGTTATATATATTTTACTATATAAAGTGAAGGTACATCGTCAATATTCTGTTCCGCTGTTTCTTTCTCCATAGGGATGCAGCCTAAGTAAACGTTGTTAAATACGCACGATGAATCTAAAACTTTTTAAAGTTTTCATAAATGCATCAATGTACAAGGGCAAATCAATAAATTTTTAGAAAAACACAGTAAAACATTTTTTTTATCGATTCATTTTTATTTCTCAGCACAGTCTGCTTTCATCTCGATACACTTGATCCAACGATTCTCCAACTTTTTCAAGCCGTCCGAATAATATGATTTGTTCAACCGTTCAAAATAAGCCTCTGTTTCGGTTAGGAGCTGTTCTCTGGTGGTAAATCTCTTTTCTCCGAACCATTTCTTCAGGTTTGGAAACAGGAAATAGTCTCAGGGGGCTAAATCTGGCGAATATGCTGGATGGGGAAGCAATTCGTAGCGGAATTCATTGAATTTGGCCATCGGTGCCGGGCATGTGTGAATCCATGCATTGTCTTGATGGAAAAGTATTTTCTTCTTCGTCAAATGGGAACGTTTTTTCTTTAAAATGTTGTTGAAACGGTCCAATAAGGCTACGTAATCGCCATTGATCGTTTGCTTCGACGGAAGGTAATCGATATGAATTATACCGCGTGCATCCCAAAACTATGACCATCACCTTTTCGGTCAACTTCATGGTCTTCGCCTTCTTCGGAGCTGGTTCACTCGGTAAATTCTATTGTTTTGACTGTTCCTTCGTCTCGGGTGTGGATCCATGTTTCGTCCACAGTAATGAATTGACGTAGAAATTCGTCTGGATTACGTTGAAACATCTCTAAATATTGTTTTGAAATCGTCATACGCTTATGGTCGCGCTTATATTCCACAGTGAGCAAACGCGACACCCATCTTGCTTTTCCATACTCAATTGTTCGTGCAAAATTGAAATCCTGTGTCATGTGATATGCCTGTGGCCTCACCAAGCTCGCGCACTTTCACTCGTCAATCAGTCAAACCAATATCATGGACTTTATCAATGATTTCTGGCGTAGCAGCCTCAATTCGACGTTCCGAACGAGGTGCATCACATGTGGATGTACGACCACGTTTAAATTCATCCAATTGTATACAATCGCAAACGCTGGTGCAGATGTACTATGAATATTATCCAATTCAGCTTTGATTTCTTTCGGCATTAAATTTTTCATATGTAGATGTTTGATCACTAAACAAAACTTGTTTTTTTTATTTTGCAAAAAATATAAAGGTTGTTCGCTTTAATCATCTACAGAAATGAAACCACGCGACGCGAATTCCGCTCAAAATTTGACAGTAATCAGCTGAAAGACTCTACTTGTCAAAAAATAATGTGACATGACACTGCGAGTGCCTTCTGACAGATTTTCTAAGAACTTATTGATTGGCCCTCGTAATAATTTATTACAGAATTCTTGGAGTTCATCTCGCCATTGGATGGATGATCAACTCATCATACAATATCGAGAAGTTTACGCAAAACTGGGGCATTCTTCTCTTCGAGAAGATAGGGAAAATGCATTCCGTTGAAGCCCATTGGAAGTTAGTCATACATACGGATGTGACAGCATTAATTAAACAAGCGATTAAATTAGCGATATTGCAGGAAAATACAAAGCAGAAGAAATGTGTGAACATACTATTCCGCATGTGAATACATGTAAAAATCTATATATGATCGCTCAAAAAGGCCATGATAGAGCTAAAAATTTAATAGCCGCTATTCAAATAATTTATAAGGCACCAGTAGATAAAAGATGTGGACTAATAAACGGATTAGAAAAGACATATAGCAAAGACATTATTTGAAATAATGGACGTTAACGACGAAAAAGTTATTAACGAATAACTGACGCTCTTATATAACGAGAACGTGCTAACACGACATGCTGTAAGCAATCAATTCAAAATCATAAATTCAACAATTAGTCACATGTACAATTTAGAGCATGCAGTAGAAAATAATGAAGATAAATTAACCGAAGCTGTTGAAAAAATTATGAAACAGAGATTAATATTCAATCAACAACAAGAGTTGAATATTTTAAGAGATGAATATTTTACACTAATAACGGCGACAACTAATGATTCAACACGCGAAACGGAAAATATAGAGAATGTTAGAATACTTAACACGCTAAGGAAGAAATTTTATATCTACGATTAATGCCTATAAAACATATAATAGTTGATTTTAGAGAAGCAGCCGATCTTACCAGAAGAATTATATTTTCCATTTACATTAAATGGGCGAGAGTGGATTAATATCGAAGAAGGGACTAAAATTAGCACCTTTTGCAATGATAATAACATATATACAGTGTTGCTATTCCCATTAACAGCGTTACCGGCATATGAAATACAACAATACTGATGTACGACCATGTTAATGTATTTGTCTCAGTAAACGTCAATAACCCATATATAGCAATAGACACTGAACAATATACATACATGACGCTAACAAACAATCTCCCAGTATTAAAATAAATTTGAATTTTACCTATGCGAGCGAAGCTTTGCTGTAAATAGAATGACTCCCAAAGCGATTTGCGAAGTACGAGGGGTATCCAGAAAATAAGTTCCGTTTGTATTATACGTTTAGTAAGGTCGATGTATGAGCGAGCTGGCAACACAGCATTGAAGAGGGGAAGCTACCGAATAGAATGAGCGGTGTTCGGCGTCAGTAGCTCGTGAAACACGGTCAGGAGAGGTTATCAAAATGGAGTCCTCCACTTCGCGTCCCGCCACCTCCATTCCGATTCCTTCTCGAGTTGTTTTGCGCGGCATCATTCAGTTTCTTTTTGCTCAAGATTTTAAATCGGTTGATATTCACAAACAGCTTGTTTCTGTATATGGAGAGAGTGTGATGAGTGAATCTATGGTGCGGAGATGGGTCCGAGAATTTAAGGCAGGAAGACATTCGCTTGAAGACGAAAGTGGGAGAGGCAGACCCTCCCTTATCACGGATGAGTTGACGACAAAAATTGAAAATGCGATTCGCAATGATCGTCGTTTAACTTTAGATGAACTCCACAACCTTTTTCCAGAGATATCCCGAAGTCTTATCCATGAGATCGTTTCAGAAAAACGCTGCTTCAACAACTGCACTTTTGAATCAGTTTAGTTGGGATGTTTTGACCCACCCACCGTATAGCCCGGATCTAGCACCATCGGACTACCATCTTTTTACGAAACTGAAGGAGTCCTTGGCCGGAAAACGCTTCCAAAGCGACGAGGAAGTTCAGACAGCTGTAACTAACTGGACTAAAGAACTGGCGGGAAGTTTCTATGCAGAAGGGATTTCGAAGCTTGTTTCCAGATATACAAAATGTATTGAGATTGACGGGAATTATGTAGAAAAAGACTAGAAGTTGTCAAGTATTATCCATGTAAATTTTAGATTTTTTCAATAAAAACTTTATTTGTAAAAAAAACGGAACTTATTTTCTGGATACCCCTCGTACAATTATACTTAAGACATGATCAGCATTATAAACATTGCGATTATAAATATGTATCATCTCAGAATGTAATTTGGAAAAGACTTGAGAATTCTCTACATCTATTCTAGTACTCTACATCTACAAAAGAGGTAATAAATATAAAATGCAAAAATTTCCCAGAGATAAAAGAAACTATAACAAATACAGGCAAAATAGTATTACTGTAGGATGACTGTAGAATAATTACGGATATAATTACGGATTAAAATAGGCTCCTATTTATCAAGTGTGAACATAACACTATTACGAGATGTAGAACTTGAAAATAAGACAGAATAAATAAAGCTAAAACAACTTGTTCCAACTGAATTGAAATATTTGGATATGAAATTAAATAAAATACATAAAGAGTTACAGGCCTGAGCAACATTAGTCTTATATTGGATCTATGTTGCTTGCCCAATGTTCACTATGTTGGCCCGACGAAAATGGACCGATGTTGGTGGCGTCACGCTGATTTACCGATGGCTTACGGTTGGTGAAATGTTGGATATTACATTTAACCATTATACCAATAAAGTGAAAAATGATCTGATAGCATAAAAACATTGACCCAATGTTGGGCATATGTCGATTGTCTAAATTTTAGACATTGACCCAATGTTTCCAAGTGATAACAGATCAACATTGTATTATACAGGATGTCTCACAATCGCCATGCATATATATTATACAATACTTTTATATTGTATTATAGAGGAAAATAGAGTAAAAATCTTAAAGAAAATGTCGAAGCCACAATAGTTTTTGAATTATAATTGATCAAAGATAACCAAGTATGGATCATGAGATAAGTATGGATCAATAGAATCCGCGCGCTCATTAGATTCACATTATAGTTATTACTATGGGTCTGAGCGCGCGAACTCTACTTGTCTACTTGATACTATTGGTTCTTTGATCAATTTTAATTCAAAAACTATTGTGGCTTCGACATTTTCATTAGGATTTTTACCTTTATAATACACTACGAAAGTATTGTATGCATGGCAATTGTGAGATACTACCCAGTATATAAATCCTGCAGACAATGGAACAAATATTAGGAACAGAAACAAATATTAAATATTAGAAATAAAAATTAAACATAATGAATACAAATAACATATAATGTATTTCTATGTCTTATATCTTATTTAAATTCATGCGTTATGTTTTTATGTTTATTTCTCCTATTTTTTTATTTCTAATATTTTATATATATAAATATATCATACATACATTAATTGTTAAAAAATTAACGATATTAAATATAATAATGTAAAATACTAAAAGCAATAAATCAAAGTAATTCTATTTTCATAATAGAATTATGATATCTAAAAAATTTGGATTACAGGTTACTTTTATCATACATATAAGCAATAAAATAAATAGTACACAATCAAATGTTTGTATTTTAGTATAAACAGTGTAATAAGACGCAATAAATCAGAACGTGATATAATTTATTATTGTGATAATAATTTGTTATAAAATTATTGTTATAAAATTATTAAGTTATTTATAAATAATATTATTACATAATATGTTAAAGATAGTATTTATTTTTGTAATAAATAATTATTTTTGAAATAAAATCTATCACTTTCTAAGTTTGGCAGGAACATTTTACAATTGCACAGTCATAAATAATCTCAAAAAAACTAATATCAGTCACAAATGCAATTGATATATTACTGATTAGCAATATTTATATTCCTAACAGTAACTAATAATATCACAAAGTAAATGTATTACATTATACAAAATAATAAGTAGCAGTAAAATGTATCATTTTTATTGAAAAGAAAAAAAAAGTTAAATACTTAATAAGTAATCATGATCATGATATTTGAAAAGTAAATTAAAATGTAATGAATTTATAAAGTAATTTAATATCTGTAAAAAGCCATTATTTTCCATGATATAATATTTGTGGCACACCGAAAATAAAAATTTTCTATGGAAAGAAAAAATAAAATATAATTCTTAATTCATGCATTGCACTCATTTATCTTCCGATTGTGATTTTTCTGACCCTCTCTCTTCCTCAATCTCATTATTTATAGTTTCTCTCCTCCTCTTTCGATCACCATCTCGATCTGTTGCAAAACTTAACCAAGATTTAATTGTTTCTTCGGTTATCTTATGAGAGGATTCTTTGTTAACAGTTGCGAATCTTATGAAATATGAGAAGATATTTAATTATATAATATAAAAATTATATTATAATTATTTACAAGAATCACTTGTAGGCTTATTAAGAATGAGTTCGCATACGGCATCAAAAGTTTTAATACTTGTTTTTATTTCTTCTTTCTGCCCAGTTTAATTTTTGTGCTAATTGATTATGGATTATCCGTTTGAGAATCCTCCGTGTGTGATCTGCTTGCGAAATTCCTCCAAGGCGACGGAAATAATGTTCCTACAAATAAAAATTAAATAATCTTAAATGTTTTGGACAAGTTTAAACGCAGTCATAAATATTGCAAGAGTTTTCGTTTTTCTTAAAACAAAATGCGAACACTTTGTGAAAAGAAAATAAAATTTTTACAATTTTTAGAAAGAACAACAAACATTGACATATAATTGCTTACATAAGATGTAAAGATAGATTTTTGTTTCAAAAGTTCATTAAAAGTTGAAAGATTCCTTAGTGATAAAGCAAGTATGAGAATTTCTATTTCTTCAGGTAACTTTTTTTCTATAACGTTATTTAACAGTCGGTTTTTTATACATTTGATGTCTTTTTTTATACTGTTAATATCGTACTTAATACTTTCAAAATTAGTAATACCTTTCATGCATTGACCTAAAAGCATATTTTATTATCTACATTTTAATGTTAATCTATTTTATATACAATATATTTTATTATTTACATTTTAATGTTAATCTATTAGTTAGTATTAGTTAATTAATTAATATTAAAAAATATGTTTTTCTCATGAACAATAGTAAAAATTTATTTTACCTTCAGATAAACCTGTAGCTGCTAGCGATTGTGACGCTGTTGCTACTCTTGTCGATGATGCAGAAGAATGCAATCTCATATCTTCATTGATATCTATATACATAAGTTAGAGAAGGCTATCAAAAATTCTATAATTTATTAAAAACATAAAAACATTTGTTTCATGTAATTTACTTTCAATATTGTTTTTATTAGTCAATAAATAATCGATAGGTTTCGGTTCTGGTAGTTATTTGCTTTTTTTTTATATCGACACTTGTTCTTCGAAGTATAATTTCCATTTCTATCTGTTTTGTCATCATCATATTCACTGAATGAAGATGTTTCATCAGATAATATTTCGAATACAGATTTTGACGTACAAGATTGATTTGAAAAGCATTTTCTTTTACTTGTTTGATTTTCGGTTATATCTGTGTCTGTTTGAATTCCATCGGTATCTAAATATAGTATATGATATTGATCTCTTTTTGATTTAGCTTTTATTAAAATATCTGTAAATTATATTAATCAATTTTATATTAAACTAAACTTTCAATTCTTGTGATAATGAATTAAAAATCAAATTTAAATTTTACAAATATATCAACATAAATTTTATAAATATATCAAATTAATATTAAAAGTCTAAAAATATGTTTACCTTTAATACAAATTCGACATGTTTTCCAATGTGATTTTGGTATTTCGAAAGTTGTAACTGCTTTCCAAAATCGAGTTGCTTTATATTCAGGATAAAATGTTTTCTGATTTCCATCAGTCAACCAAGAAGTTGGTATGACTTCACAAGCTTCTTCGTCAGGAAAAACTACTACAGAAAACATGTTTATTATCTATAAATAAAAAGAAAATATAAAATGTTACGTAATTGTTGCACACATAAAAAAGAAATTTTTTCAAAAGAACATTTTTACAAGAAACAGAATTAATATTCCAAACTTCATTGCCTAGATAATGATGGAACTTTAAATATTTTTAAAAGTGATGAAGAACACGGATAACTATACATATCCTTTTTTTTCCAGATATTTTAATCCAATAATATATATATATCCTTATTAAATTTCATAAAATTGTAGATTACTACAATATTATTGTCTTTCATGGTGACGCAATTATTCCCGGGAAACTTTGATAAAATAAAGGCAATACTTTTTACTTGTAGTACATTATAAGGGAAATCAATCAAAGGCCCATCTGAATGCTTTGAATTTAATTTATAATATGATAGCGAAATTCTTTATCTTTCATGTAATCATTTAATTTTTTATTAGGTTTTTTTATTTTCTTTAACTAATATATATGAACTCTCCGACAATCTTTGTATTATTTGCTGCAATGGTTGATTAGAAGTCCTTAAAAGTTTTTTTAATTGAAAAAGATAAGACTCAAAAGGGAAAGCACTAAATGTATCAAGAACGCCATATTTTTTGCATTAATTGTTAAATGAGTTAAACAATGAACATTATAAACAACTGTGTCATTACCATATAATTTAAGCCAGTGATTCACAAAAAGATCTCAACAATTCGGAAGCAAAATTTAAATAATATGTAATTAGACTTGTACTACATAAGTAGAAGCTACATGCAATAACAAAAAATGTTTATAAATTGCAGAAGGAACATTGTTATTTAAAATAACTATTTCAGAATATAACAGAAACTGCCGAAATTCTGATGCTTTCCAGTACGTAATTTCTTTCAGACTACGTGGTTTCCTTTGAAACTCAACAAGAATAGCATTCTTTGAGCTATTAATTCATTGCAGACGAATTGAATAGAATTGAATGATAACCTAACATTTAGATTTCCTTTTAATAACATAATTAGAATCTTACACATAACCCTAAGATTTACCAAGTGCATATAATCCAAAGGGAATTGGGAAACTAATCCGATATTTAATTCTAACAAAAGAGATATTGACTTATGGTGATCTGGATCTGACATTAAAGCAAAATTTTCAGTACGTAATGGTGCATCTTGTAATGGAAATGTCATTCTATAATTTATATATACACCTTCTTATTCACATCGATCACATTCTGAATATGCATTAAATAATTTACATTGATCATTACAAACATTTGATCATATAACGTGCTGCGAATGTCACAGATAAAAGCTCTGATTACAACTTTAAATTTTACTTTACTTTTGTCATGGAAAATTTCATTTTCACATAGTTCCTTTAGTTCGGATACAAATTCTTTAAAATATTCGGTGATTCTGGTTTACTTTCAAGAAACAAAGAAATTAAAAATGGCTTATACTGATATTCTTCATCAATAGCACAGCAAAGTATTGATCAAAATTGCTTTGAAGAACTTTTAAATATAAATATATTTCATCAACATTGAAAGTTAACTGAATAGTGTCACCATAATATTTATGTTTCATTTGTAAATTAGGTGTGATGCCGATATAATGCAAATAACCACTGCCTAATTTCTTACAAATGTTGATCTATTTGTTCGTAATAGAATACATACATCTCCGGGAAGGTTTTCAATATTTATGCACTTTCAGAATTTTTAATAATTTATTTATCGATGAATGTTTAATATTTTCTTCTATGCACCATTTTTGTATTTCACTTTTTATAGATGTACAACTGTTATTCTGTGACATATTGTCACTTGAAGAAGATACAAACTCATTATCAAAATTACTCTTTGAATCATCAGAGTTAATAATATCAAAATCACTTGTTTCTAAATCATTCATATTGTGTTCACGTAAATGATAATTATTATTATCTATATTTTCATTAATATTTTCAATCAATTGATAGCCATCATTGATGTTATTTCTTTGGTAAATAACATCTTTCGGGTATGATTCCATTAAAATTTTTATTCTTTAATTATCATCCTTCACTAATTCTTTTATAAAGGTTTTGACTCTTTTTTTAATCTCTTTATATTTCCGAATTCTTTTTATTTCTACAGTAAAAGTACATAATAAAAAGTGTGATATTAATTATAAACATGCATCATATTCAAATGATGATATAAGATAATATATTTATCATAATAATTCACATCGATTAGAAATTTGAAAGCAAAGATTAGAACAATATAGAAATATTATTAATAAATAATGTAAAGCCATATATTTAGAAAATAAACATCGAATCGTTTTGTATGAGCAATTTTATAAGACAGTAATTAAAATCAGTTATTAATAAATATAAAAAATTTATCAAAAGAAACAATAAATGTTTTATATAAAAAGATAAAAATGCTACTTACTTGCAATCTAAACAAGAGAACGTATAGTCTTAATGATCCGAAACGTAATACACGCTATCTGACGTGGCACATGCTAATACGATCTTGATCTAAATTTTGAAACGCACCATGCATGTAATATCACGCAATATCTCACGCTGCAATACTATGCAATAATAATATCCTTATACGAGCACACGTAAAACATTATAATGCACACTAAATTTACTAAATGAAATGACGGTTGCGATGCAGAAATGGGATTTGGCCTCGGGCAGGCCGGGGCCCGGCGTTATTCTCCCTCCATTTGTTCCATCTCGCTTTCACCGAAAGCAAGAAGGACAAAGCGATAAAGACGAAGTCCGCCAAACTACCTCACCGTTGCACTACATTACATCTATATATATTCATATGTTCACTTTGAAATATATTATTATTACCACAATAATCTGAAAAAGTATTATATTTGTAAAAAAATTGTTTTCATGATTTTTTTCTTTGATAATGTAGCTTCATACTTTAGAGCTTTTATTGAATCATATTTTTTTAATTTTTAACTTATAACTCTAGTAACACAATTCATTGGCAATACGTTGGACTAATATTGCGCCGATGAAGTATGCTACTTAACCTATAATTAAATGCTATATATTGCTTATTTTTTTATATTCTCACTAGTCGTTTTTATATTCTCACTTCGTAATTTTTATGGATGAAAATAATTATAAAAACATGAAAATTGATATATTTGCGATTTATATTTATTTACATAATATGAAGATATACACACACACATATACTTGTATATATATATATATATCTATTTATACATGCTTAAGAACAATTATTGACTGGTTGGCCAAACATTAGTTAAACGTCATTCAATAAATGGTTGGTATTGCGTTGTCAATTGATTAATAATGTATACACTAAAATGATTAAAAATACCGCTGCAAGCTTTCAAAACATTTACAAAGAAAACATTTACGAGTACAAAGAAATATAACAATGTTTCTTAATTCATAAATAAATAAAAAAGAAATTTGTATAACCGATTCATCGGTTTGTAATAATATTTTAATAATATTGCATTTTAATAATATTGATCTAACATTGTGTCCAATGCTTTCGATTGAAAATCAACCGTTGGTCAATCAATATGTTGGTCGGGAAGTAATCAAGAATTGTACAAACAAAAACTATTTATTTACCTCATGGCGACTAGCGGAATAATTATTGTTATTATGTTAGCAGTATTAACTCATTTTTTACAAAAAATTTATAAAAATAAAAAGAAGTTCAATCCTACTACCTCCACTATCTTTAGATTATAGAAAGGAAAATGTAAATTTATATTACATATACTATGACAGTGTATGATAGCGAAAAACTTCGTCATTCATTATCGTCATCCATCTATCATTACGTTTTTCTTCTTCAACGGAGGAGGGATGTTGCAGCCTCAACTACACTAGTATTTAAAATAGTATTTAATCACGTACTAATCCGAATTGCGTTAATATTTCGGAATATCGACTCAATTCAAATAATGTAAAAAACGCTTAATTCGTGATTGTGAATGAGTACGTTTGAGTAGAACAGTTGCGATAACCACGCATGAATTCCATACGGTATCGCATAATTACAAGAGATTGCCAAATGCGATCGGTCAGTACTGACCGCACTTGACAATGAAAAGGGCAATGAATGGAACCAGGGCAATGGACCCAATTAAGCTGACCAGCTCAGCATCTTAGAATAAGATATATATCCGCTTCTTGGACCGAGAAAGAAAGAAGTTGAGTAAGCGCGGATACAATACGTCGTGTACGTTTAGTCATAATTAAAAAGTATCATTCTATAAGTAACGACCGTGCACGATATCTTTCGGTAACGTGATATCTGAGCCATGATAAAGTGGTTGACTGTATGATAAATTGATCAACAAGCAAATTGTGTATTATTAGTGAGTAAACATTTGTAAAAAATCATTGGTTCTGAGATTCTTCTAACCTCACGCTCTGAATTCTCGTTATTATTCGTACGAGGGTAACAGGAGATTTTGCGCACAACGTTGGTCAATGAATTATACTGAATCACGCGATCGTATATGATGAGACAATGTTGTATTTGCGGGCTGTTGTATTTACGGGCACGTTCTTCTTACATTCAAAGTCTAATCGCACGTCCACGATGCCATCTTGATCGATTCGTTCTGTCGAGAACAATCGATGATCACGAACGGGCCATTACGTAAAAAAAATTGCAAAAATGAGACTCGGCTCGAGATACTCATATCCGTAGTAGCCTTGCAGAAACGCGTACAAGTCGTACAGAATCGCACATCTGTTTTTATCAAAATTCAGATTTAAGTCATCGTACGGATAACATTCCGAATTCAGGTAGAGTTTCGCATTGGTTAATTTGCAGTCGATAAGTCATCGAATCGACTTATATTCTCGGATATGACGTTTTTTTGACCTGTTTGTATAGCGAAAATGACGTAGCGCGGCTTTCTGAGTAGCCGTCTTGATGGCTCACGAATGCTTGGTTGTGCTCTACAAGAGCGGAACTCATACAGATCTTAGCGAAAAGCCATGCTCAGATATCGTCCGCTCTCCAAAGCGCGCAGCATCGACAGCTTACTTATCGGAAGATGTTCGAAAAATTTACAAATGGATATGAAAAAAGAGTTTTACAACGCTGATGTGCAGAAAATCTTGAAAAAACATGATGTGTATCTCGTAAAGAAAGTACTGCACAGGAAGGGTGAAGACAAGATGTATGTCAAGTAGCTGAGATTCGATGGATCGCACAATTCATGGATACATAAAAACAATGTTATTTGATAAAATTTTGATTCATTTATATTTTGTACAGATGTATGTGTGTATAATAAATATAATATAACAATATAAGTATACAAATGTATATTTTTTATTATTCCTTCCATCTTCGTTTTGGAGTATACAGATATAAAATATATAAATATATAAATATATAAATATATGATATATGAAAAGAAAAAAAATAGTAATACATATATAACAAATATACTATTGTACATAAAATATAATAGTAATACTTATATAAATGTAAAAAACATGCATGACGAAATTATAATGATAATAATACATAATACTAACATAATAGTAACATGTACGAAAATTTGCAAAATGTAGAAAACACATACACGAAGTACAAATTAAGATAATACATAAGAAAATAGTAATAGGGAAGACCGGGGTTAATAGACTTATTTTTCAGTTTCGAATTTTTACAGACGAAATTAAAAGACTTATCGAAAAAATGAATTCTACACCAGTTACTACATACATTTGACTAATAATATTTTAATAATAAGAGAAAACTAATAACTAATATGAAAAAAAATGCGTTTTTCTAATGCATTCTATCTGATTCAACTAGCCGGGACCGGGGTAATTCGACTAAGATTATTAAAATAATGATTAATGTATTTTAAGCTACAATACATCTTTAGCTACACAATAAAACTTTTATAAAAATATTTAAACGTTAAAATATTTATTTTAAACGTAAATATTCGCTTCGCAGGGCAAAATAATACTTTTTTTTTGTAAAATTTATTTATTTTGTGCAAAAACAATTAAGTCTAGTTTTCAAGATTGGACATGAGAGAATTAAACTTATAATATTTACTACTGAGGAAAATCTCTTTAAAGGAATAAAATTTTGAGTAAGTACTATAATAGTCGTCATTAAATGAGTCATACAGTTCCATGCTGTGGTTAATTTATCCCCATCCGTTCATTTTTTAAAAACATTAACAATATACGATAACAAAGACACATAAACAAAAAAAATCTGTTGGACTTTATTAAGTAAGAACTACTTTCTATCTAACTTTACTTACTATCTAAGTAGAAATCAAATATCTCAGACAATCATATACGATTGTAAAATAAAAATTTAAGAATACAAATATTCACTTAGGTGTATGATTTTTTAAAATTGTGCAAATAACTTTTATCATAGATGTGTTCGCAATAAGTCGACAATGTTACAGCAGACTTAGCGGCAGTCGCTGCTGTGTGCTCAGACATGTTTCGTATGTTTTGTTTTTAATGTAGCGTCGATTATTCTATTTACCCCTATATTCAACTGATCCCGATCTCTCCTATAAAGCATAATAATAGTAATACATATACACTGTATAAAATATAAAAAATGTAAAAAACGTAATGGTGATATAAATGTTCGTACACACACACACACACACACACACACACACACACACACACACACACACACACACACACACATATATATATATATATATCAAGAGACGAAGTAATGTCTCCATTGTTAAAAAAAAAAGACACTACAAGTCTCTTATCCCGAGCCACCAAAGTTCATTTTTTGGGGATACAGGACTACTAAAATATAAAAAAATTTTGAATCGCACGTAACATATCCTGAAAGACGGCACCTCGAGTAATTTGAGCCAAAAGAAATAAAAATCGGTCAAGCTGTTCGGGACATACAAGTGATCGAAAAGTGAAGATTTTTGTGAAAAATGAAGTAATGTCTTCTTCTTCTTGTCTGTTACATGCATCTCTCTTCTCTCTCATCTTTCATCTTCCCAAACTTCGATCAACTCCATCTCCTCCCCCCCCCCCTCCCCACTATAAGGTTTAGTAAGAATAGATTTGATAACGGATTCTGATATCAATGTTCTTCAGTCGAGAAAAATCCATTTCAAAGGAAGTAGTTGCGATGAAAGATTGAATGAATTTTGCACTTATATGAATCAATTACCGGTTAATACAATATATTTATTACGTGTTATTTATGCAAGGTTTTGAACACGGCAATGCTCGATAAAATTGACGGTGATGAAATTGTACTGATAGTAGAAAATGAAGTCGATTGTGCTCCAGCAATGAAAATAAAAGTGTACAAATTTTGAAGACAAAGATGACAAAGTTTTGGAAACAGCTGGCATTGAAAGAGTAATAGCGATTAAAATTGGCGCTAAAGTGATGATTCGACGAAACATTGATGTAACTTTGTGATTTGTCAATGGAACGATAGCAATGTAGTTGCAATTAATTGCTCTGTTGACGGAAATCGTATTGATTCTATTAAAAGTTATTTCGGATAACAAAGAAATCACAATAACGAAAGTAGATATTAAATTCGAAGTATTTCACAAAATAGTGGTACATCAGAAACAATTTCCATTGTCTTTTAGATATGGAATAACATATAAACTATACACAAAAGTCAAGGTAAAAATACGTGTAAAAATGCAATGACAGATCTAGAAATGAGTGTGTTCAGTGATGGCCTATATAGATTTGTCATGAGTGAGTACACTGGAAGGCATATATTTCATAAATTTTAATCCGGCATCCGTTAAAGCAGACTCGGGAGCCATTGTAGAATACAATCGACTGAGATCTGTGTTCAAAGCTCAGCTATCACAAATCCATTCGTCCGAGAAAGGATGTGAAAATTCACGACTGTTTATGGGCCATATCTAATATCATTGATGATGTACAGAATTATGATTGCGAAGAACGAGAAGATATGGTTACATGGAAAATATACGGTCTCTGCAATGACATGTTTTCGTGTTACGCTAATGTAATATTGCAATGTGCGTTTCATTGTGTATCAGACAAAAATAAAGTATCGAACGCATTGATTGATGCTATCTGTGCGTAAGTGTTGTAATATTCTAGCAGTTAGAAAATCTGTCGAAGAACGCTTCGAAGAACGAACACAACAAGATATTTCGAAATTTTTCACAGCTCTAATGTCGACGTGTTTCAAAATCAATGATGTATTAGAACTCGAATTAAAGCACGTAACATTCTGTTCAAATACCAAATGTAATTACAATGTAACTACGCTGGAAAAGAGTTATTTGCTAATATTACTTATATAGTCGACATTGAAAAGGAAAAAAGGTGTCACTCTATAAACTTTGATTGATTTAGAATTTTTTAATTACCATAAATGTAACCAATTGAAAAATGTAACCAAATGTTGCCAATTGTAACGAATGTAAGAGTACCGTTCTGAAAAAGAAAACCGTAATCGAATCGACTTTATCCGTCTTAGTAATACAGCTCAATTTATACACTTTTCTAAACAATGCTTCTAAAAAAATTATCGACAATCGGATTAACGCCGTACCGACGAGTACTATCACGATCAATAAAAAAAAATACAAGGTAATAAGTGCTATTTTTCACGAGGGCGAAAAAATGAATCGTGGACACTACACGTGTATATTAAGAGCAGACAAAAAGTCGGAATAGTCTTACTTGTAATGATTTACAAGTTATCAAGAAGAAATGGCCCAAAGGAACACAAGGGGCATGTGTCTTTCTACATGTCTTTCTTCGAGCAGATTAAGTAAGTTTGGAAATCACATATAATGACACTTTCTTGGAATAAAACAGAATTCTTCTGGTACGTTTACGTGAACTAATAAACTATTGAGGTTTATAATTAAATTTTATTTTCAGAATATGAAACAATTATTTTCAGAATATGAATAATTGAAACAATTAATCATTTGGCGTTGTATAAGAGCTGCCGTAAGCGTTGAAATAAAGCATCGATTGCTCTGGCGTCGTATAAACACTGCCGTAAACGCTGCATTAAAACATCGACTCTAACACTGTATAAGGGTTGCCATAAGCGCGGAAAAAACACATCGGCTGCCGAGATGTGCCCAATGTGGTCTTGCGGAGATGTTGAATAGGGGGAGTTTTTTAGCAGGTAGATTATGATGCCCACTGTCCTTCCTTATAGGAGGGATGCAGACTCGAATCCTGCACAATTAGGAAACCGGCTCCTCGATGTTTCTTCCTCATCAGATTAGGTTCTCCTTCGGGAGCATCCCGGATGAGGGGCTATGTGAAAATTTTTCTCCTTGCAAAAAAAAAACTATATTCATATTAAATCAATATTAAAAATTCATTCTGTTGCAATCAAATAAATATTAAAGATTGTATTAAAATTGGAGAGACGGAGAAAATATTGTTGCGTCCTCACGAGAATGGGCGAATGAAGGGGCCCATACTTTATTTTAAGTATATTTATAGAATATTAAGAATTCATTCTGTTACAATTGAAATAAATATGTAATGTATGGTCAATATTTATTAATAATTATAAGTTACATATACAAGTATACTATTAAATCCAATATATATGCATATGATATATATTTATATGTATATATCATATGTTTCAATTTTTTCGAACTGTATTGCATGAATTGTAACTTATAGAAGGTTATGTAAAAATCGAAAATACAATATATACATTTGTGATACTTGCATTACTAGAAAGCTGCCCCGTATATCTGTACTCTGAAAAGTAGGTGATATATCACTAAAAATTCATTAAAATGAAAAGATCAGGCCATGTTCAAAAACAGATTCTGCAAAAATCTTTCAAAATTTAAATGATTATCTAACAATATATATACCATGAAAAGTAACTGATATATTATTCAAGATCCTAATTTAAAGTAAACATACATAAAGCGTATTCTCAAAAATGTAAACCTTTAAAAATTAAAATGATTATCTGATAATATATTACCATGACAAATAACTGATATATTATTGAAGGTCAATTCAAAGTGAACATATATCAAATGTACCTAAAAAATTTAAATTTTTAAAAATTTAAATAATTAACTGATAATATATTACCATAACAAGTAATAGATATATTATCAAAAGTGCCAGTTCAAAGTGTGACATACATCAAGTGTGATGTTGCAGTTTCAACTACAATTAGCATTTAAAATAACATTTAATCATGTCAGCACCGATCGCATTTGACAACAGAACCAGGGTAAGATCCAATTAAGCTGACCAGCTCAGCACTTAGAACAAGATATATACCCGCTTCTTGGACTGAGAAAGCGAGAAATCAAGTAAGCGCGGATACAATTCGTCACGTACATTTAGTCGTAATCAGAAAGTACCTCTCTATAAGTGGGAACGGCCGTGAATGATCTCTCGGTAACGTGACACCCGAGCCGCGTTCGCGAGATACAGATTACTAAAGCCATCTATTGGAAAAATAATGGATTTCTTTTTATTACACCTAATACATGAAATGTATATATTATATAAATTTAATATAATATATTATCATGAAAAGTAACTCATATGTTATTGAAGTTGTGAGTTCAAAACGAACACACATACATACAGGGTGATCCAAAAGTATGGAAACGGCCAAATAACTGTGGAGGAATGCACTTTGGGAAAAAAAGTTTCAGACAAAAGTCTTAGGTTTTTTTCCTGGCTATTCAATCATGACCTGAGATTTGACCTTGACCGTGACCTTGAATGTCATTTCAAAGTCAAATTTACTTTTTTAAATAGGAACACATATTTTTGACCACAGGAATGGAAACAGCGGAAAATTTTACGTCCGTCTGTGACTTTGATCATGACCTTGACCATGCCCTTGAAGGTCAGTTCAACGTCAAGTTGACATTGTCAATGGAAATTCCTGTAAATTGGTATCTAGGGGTTTTCGGGGTCGCTGATTACGATTTTGAAGTCGATTTTCAAAAATTCAAGATGGTGGATCCAATATGG
>NW_011627319.1:78539-99969 GCF_000204515.1 Acromyrmex echinatior | reverse complement strand
TGGGTGCTCACTTCATCTTGTCTTAGTTGGCTGGGTGCTCACTTCATCATAAAAAATAAAAGGAAAACAAAAAAACACAAAAAAATTTTTTAAACCAAAAAAAAACAATAAAATAAAAAAAGTTAAAAAAAATGGGATGTAAATCGTACTTAGGAGTCTCCCCGTGGCACATCCTGGGTGTACCTTACTTTTTCAGGTATAGCAGATCCTAGACGTTATCAGCAACACAAAACATTCCTAGATTCAAATTAAAGGAAAATTCAATAATTTTTTTTTTAATTCGTCCACCATATTGGATCCGCCATCTTCAATTTTTGAAAACGGACTTCAGATTCGTAATCAGTGACCACGAAAACCCTCAGATACCAATTTGCAGAAAAATTCAATAGTTTTTTCAAATTTCGTCAGCCATATTGGATCCACCATCTTGAATTTTTGAAAATCGACTTCAAAATCGTAATCAGCGACCCCGAAAACCCCTAAATACCAATTTACAGGAATTTCCATTGACAATGTCAACTTGACGTTGAACTGACCTTCAAGGGCATGGTCAAGGTCATGATCAAAGTCACAGGCGGACGTAAAATTTTCCGCTGTTTTCATTCCTGTGGTCAAAAATATGTGTTCCTATTTAAAAAAATAAATTTGACTTTGAAATGATATTCAAGGTCACGGTCAAGGTCAAATCTCAGGTCACTATTGAATAGCCAGGAAAAAAACCTAAGACTTTTGTCTGAAACTTTTTTCCCTAAAGTGCATTCCTCCACAGTTATTTGGCCGTTTCCATACTTTTGGATCACCCTGTACAAGTAAAACAGATTACAATTTCATTCTAGGAAATAAGTATGACATGTTATTCTTAGTACACAAAACATAAAAGTGGTTTATTGAAATTTGATTTGAAATTTATAGCCCGTATATTTACAGCCCGTACAATGAAAAATAATTGCTCGTAATTCCAGATTACCAATTTGTTAAAGACTCGGAAAAAGAAATTGTCGACTTTTAAAAAACTTTGATGAGTTTCTCGGTATCCACTTAGAAATAATATCGAAGCTTTTACAGAGTAATCGAGAGGATTGGATGAAGGCACAACTCTACTACGGCCTTTTTCAAGAAATTAGTTTCTTTATATAATATTAATCGTAATAGGGAAATATATTGTAACATGTAACTTTTTAAGAACATTGCATAAATTTATTTAATATTATATCCGTTTGTGTATAATAAAAAAGTAGCAAATTATTTTAATATTTATTAAAATCAAGATTTTATAATTAAACTTTTATTCCGCCCATCCCAATTGTTGCAATACTTGAAGTACAAAAAGTATTACATTAAAATGGTATTTTCAAAAACTCTATAACGAAGTGAATATATATTACATCAAATAATCAACTTTTAATCGTATTCTTCGTACTTGACCCGAGAACATTGTATTTGTGAATTTTGGGTTTACTTAATATTTGCTCGTTTCAGACAATAAGGCAACGTTTTATAATCAATAAATCACTCGTTGAAAGTACGGTATAAACTCAAAATTGGAAGTTGATACTAAAGTTCGAAATTTCACTAAAGAAAGATTGTAGACTTTTAATCTGAACTATTTTCATAACTCTTATTTAAATATTCCAATATTCCATTCATCGAAAGCAGACCACCATGTTCTTTTTCTGAGTAATTAATAAATTGATACTCTGAAATTACGAGCAATTATTTTTCATTGTATGGGCTAGTATAAATTTCAAATCAAATCTCAATAAACGATTTTTATGTTTTGTGTATAAGAATAACATATCGCACTTATTTTCTAGAATGAAATCTGTTTGTAATCTGTTTTACTTGCATGTATGTATATTCATTTTGAACTCGCACCTTCAATAATATATCTTGTCAGTAATATACATATATTGTTAAATAATCATTTAAATTTTTAAAAGTTCAAATTTTTGAATGCATTTGTCTCGATACATCGGTAACATATACTCGAGGTGAAAGCAGACTTTCGTACAAGCAGACTTTCGATATGTCGAGTACATACCCACGTAAATCGGCTTGTTGACTTCATCTCGAGTTTGCGCAGTTCGACGGCGATCAAATTTTCCGCAAAGATGCTATGGCTGTGGAAATTTAGTTTTGTCTCCACGCCGTATCGATTGTCCTATTTTGTTATTAATTTTACGTCAACATGGTTGCGCATATTCTCCAAAGTTTTACCGAATACTGCGTTATTCATTAATTTATATAAATTTTTCTTAAATAAATAAATAAATAAATAAATAAATTTATATAAATACATTTTTTTCAAAATTGTCTTTTCGCGCGCATTTTAAATTGTGCATTGAGTTCAATGTAATCGCGAAACCATGAAGATTGCGCGAATTGTAGCACCCGATGGATCTTTGTTATGTGAAGACTGTGACGAGTACATTGCTGCAGATTGCCGTAGTGGATAACGCTGTTTATATAGCGTTGCTAGAAATTTATCTTCGCACTTGCCGGGCAGCTTATCGCGCATTGAGCAGAAATGCAGGTCAGTGGGTCGGTCATGTAAATGCTGCGAATACTTGAGAGCGATTTCGAGAATATAACCGGTGGGTGAATCCGGAACGATCGTGCTCACGTCAAAGTTTGCAGCGTCTTCGATACATCGAAATTCGGCATATGACAATGGGCACATCGCCCATACAAATTATTTATGTCGTACAATAAGGTACGACGGTTTCGATGAGTCGTACGAACGCATGTATTTGTTATTAGCCTGCACGTATTTGACGGAACATTGACTGAGGCCACCGCGTATACCGCGTTCGATGAACATGACCATATCGATGTCGGTGAGTAACTCAAATCTTACGCGCGTATGTTTTAACATCGCGTCCCACGTGAAACCTGGCAGTGTATAATAATGCGCGGGATCGAGACAGTAACTCGTGACGCAATTATTGCGGAAATTTTCGAAAATGTCGGTCAATAACAAGACATCCGTTTTCAAATACAAATCACTGTACTCGCCGAACGTTCGAATGGAGAATCGCTATACTCGCCATACGTTCGTGGCGTAACTGCTCTCGAATACTGTATCGTCTGTTAACGAACTGTAAAATGATTCGCGCGGTGTCTTGCAATTTTTCGATGCAGTCAACGTACTCGGAAAGACACCTTTTTTTCGTGTGAGAAGATCGAAATCCTCCTCGCTGAGCTTGCAAAATTCGGAACGTATAATTTTGAATTTATCGAGATACGACGCTAATATATCGAGATTTGTACTTAGAAACTTGAAAGAATCGATGAACCGTAATTTTACCCAATTTTTCTGAAAATCCTTTTCATTTCTGTCTTTAGTGCTATCGACATGTTTAGTGAATGAAATTTATTATATATAATATTTTTTCTTCGTTATCGGTAGTACATTTATGTTCATCGTACGCGGTAACAATTTCCTTAATTATAAAATGTGCGTCGTAGCTCGATATATTATGAAAAACGATCGGAATACATAATGAATTTTTATAATTTAAGTTACTTTTATATCATTTAAGTTAATGCTCTGGATCACTAGTATCTACTGGGTATCTACTGGTCAGATGACAATGATCGCGTACCCTTGTGTCGTCCAACGCGAACGGTTTCTCGCAAACTGTGACAACGCGTCGCACTATGATACACCTCTTATTGTTCTTTTGACAACCATGGGCACGTTGGTGGATAATATTTTTTACACGATGTGCCAAGTCTTGGAGTTGTCGAACCACGCTATACAATATTCATCGCAGCGGAACCGATATAACGATAACGTGTCATCATATGAATATCGCACATATAGTATCCTATACTAAATACTTCATGTTAATACGTTGTACGACGCATCTTCCCTATCAAGTTCCGTCTTCCGTAGAACGCACTCCAAATCAGCATAGACGATGAATGGGACACATGGTTTCCAAATTTGAATCACTTGTCGTCCACGCTTGGCAGTCGGATAGCGTAGTCATTCATTTTTCCACAATCCATTGTGTGCGACTACAATTTTTCGTTTGTACTGAAGTAGTGCAAGCATCTGAAAAAAACCGCAATTATAATTGTACCATTATTTTATTAGTAAGACAGAAAGTTATAATAATTTTTTATGTGTACTTACCGATCGCAGAAAAAGTTCTTGTGTTCCTTTCTAGTGAGTTGTGATCTCACGAGACGGGATAAATTTTTTATCCACGCAAAATGCCCAACATCGTCGCGTAGATCTTGCATGTACAGCATGTTGACGTATTTCTCTTTCTTGTCACTGGTAAGCCGTAGAAGAAGGACTTGTTTACTCTCGATGCTATACACGCTAATCGACACGTCGTTCAAATATTCAAATCTAGAAATGTCTTTTAAAGTCATTGGAAATTCGATACCCGTGAGATTCAATATTGTCGTGTAATATGGATATGACGATTCCCGATCTACATGTCTTTCAGCCGGGTACAGAGCGGTGACTGAAGCACGCACTGTTCGTCGTATGCACACTGATCACTGTTCGTTTTGTCGCTATTTGCCATGACACTTCGATATGGTGTCCCATGCACATAGGATTTAATTTGTTCACATTGATAGTCAAATCAATATATGACATGCCCATTCGCTGTCGCGTTCCTGGAACTCTTCGAGTGACGTCAACGTGGGCTCGATGACGTGCTGTTCGTAAATCAGTGTATCGGTACCTCGTTGTTCTTAGTGTTTATACTCTTACCATCACGTTTGTTGTAAACTCACCGTTGAATACGGTGTTCATTTTTACACTACCGTGTCTTTCTACAGCGTCTCGCAGACGCTGTATTTCTCTCGCGTCTTCCAAAAACCGCCGCGGCTCAATGTAATTCGCGTTGACCATAGCGTCCGTCATATAATTGGCTTTCAAACGCGGCATCGATCTCTCGCTAGACGAAAAAATCTTCTTGATGGAGTGTTTCGCGTGACTGCAACGATGTGACGAGTGCATCGAGCGGCTCGAAGAAGTTGTTGTGCCAAGCGTCCGCGCCTCGCAGTTGGACACTGACAATCCGTGGTGGCAAAGATCGCGCGACTTGCGTATTCGTCACTCGCGTATCCGCCAACGTGCACGAAACGTCGCTCTAATTGTGTCTTTGCATCCGCGAGTCGCGCGATCTTTGCCTCTCAGAGGACTAGGGCTAGAATCGCCCTATTATAATTACTCATACTGATAGTTCGATGCTTGCGCGCGTTTTAATATGATACGAGACGCGGCAGAATGTCAATCCATTTGTAATTTCCATTGTGCGTAAATTGTTTTCACATGTCGATCTTCAATGTACGATTGACCGTTTGACGACTAACGCCTTCATTACGAAATACGTAGAATAATGGTTGATAATACGTTTCTTCAAGAGTTGCTGCACATCCGAGTTGTAAAATTCCTTTCCTCGGTCAGTATGCAATTTGTTCGAATCTTCCATTGTCTCGAATTATCTTTGCGATTGCTTTCGTTCCCGTTCTTGGTTTTAGCGACACGGTCCATGCTTACTCAGCACGTCGATAACGATGAGAATGTAATGGTAACCTCTGTTGAATTGCGTATAAGGACGCATCTCGACCATATCCGCCTACCACAGGTCATCGTATCCGTGTACTATAACGTGTCTTCGCGGAAAATTTCTTCTTGCCGGAGCATGCAATTCATTAACCGTGCATTCAGCAGACATTTCCCACACATTGCGAATAATCATTCGGCACGATGCACTTCTCGAATCTTTTCAAGTTCGTTTTAGCATAACCTGTACATTATTTTGTAAAGCTGCAATCTTCCTTTCGATTTCGTTCAGACAATCTTTCAAATCTTGAACACTCTGTTGCACGTATCGTTTGTTTGCTGCGTCAGCATTCACCGGTAGCGCTAATCGTCGAATCTTGCGTCGAACTTTGCGTTAAAGTCTGCTGTGGCTATGTAAAGAGCGTTATCGCGCACATAATTTCTGAGCAATCCACGCCAATGATAGTACGATTTGCTTCCTCCTCCAAGCGGTAATCCGAACTTGTTGATCAGCATTGCGATGTCGACTGAACGACGTATGTAGAATGAGATTAATTTATAATCAGATTTCGCGAAGGTTTTCGATAATCGACAGAATCTTGTTATCATGATCATTGTGACCTGGTGCGAAGTTTCGAGCAATCGTAGACGATCCACAATTTTGTCGGAATCATCCTAATGGATATAATCGATCTGGTTGTCGTTTAATGTCATCGTACGCAGTAAATTCACTTTTATGTTTATTCCCGTTCCAACTTTTTTACTTAATACCAATAGCGTTATTATGTTTTTATACTTGTATCTCTTACTACCCATACTACCGTTACTTGATTACTTGGGTTATGACTGCGCCGGTGATCATTTGTCGTCAGCAGAATACTCCTGTAGATATCATCCGTACAGATACTTTCGTTGGAAAATTTCATGAGAATTAACTCGTACAAGCCTAGTGCTTCATCATATCTTTTCCCTTCTATAATTATATCGTTTTTGTGCAAGGTGATACGTTTGTCACCGAGCATCGTTCGTCGCTGAAATAAATTCCATACTAACATCAACATTGACGGCTTTCTTACCGATCAGGACCGCTTTCAGATATTTCAATCCCAACGGACCATAGTTTGCATGCAACTTTTCCTGCTCCTCGAGTCTTTGAAGCAGATATCGAATGGATGTTATGAGTGGTTCGGCAAAATCGTCTCGAAAATTTCTTTGAAGAGAGCGTGATTATACGATAAATTGGTTGTATTATTTCAGACATTTCGTTCAAAGTCGATGATATGGTTTTCGATTGACTCAACATTGATTTCACAAGTGTGGAAACTCGTATAGGATTGTCGTACAAAGTCGCACTCAGTCGTTTTCTTTTAAATTTTGGTTCCTCGTCTTCTCCCGAAAAGAATATTTCAGTCATAATAGAATCCTTCAACAGTGTTTTCAACAATCTGTTTTAGCGGATCGACAATAGGTTTGAAGTGTCTCTCCAATGCGATATTTTCCTCCATTTACAGACTTCAAAGCACTCATTTTCGCAATCTCCTTAACTATCTTCTCATGATCTTTGCTGTTGTCCATGTCGACGTATCGAGTTTAACTGATCACATCACGGTATTGTAAAGTCATTAAATCCTTTTTTGTATCACCCATCGGTAAGCGCACTGTCCTTAATGTTAATTAGTTCTATTTGGTTGCAGGAATTCAGTGAGGCAGTTTAATTCGTTATGCAAAGATAATTTCTCTAATAATTTATTAAGTGTAGGGATGATAAAAAATAAATTTATAAGTATGACTAGAAAATAGAATGTGCAGGTTTTATTCGTATAGTCTTTATATTTATAACTCAAAGGATTTGTATTAAATAAGTGTCTGAAAATGGTTCTGTTATATAGGATTACATAAGATAACAAGAGGTACTTAGTCAGGTTACTAGGTTATTCAGGCTCTGATTGGTCGATCTTTTGGTAATGGAATTTATAGCAATTAATGTTAATTTTTAAGAATTCGTTATTGCTATTGGCGTGAATGCTAAGAGTTTGAGTTCAAAATTAATAATTGTTGGAATGTGAATTAGGCTTAAGGTATCTTCAAAGAATGCGAAAACTTATTATTTGGCTTTTTTGCATTATATTCTATGGTTTATTGATGTTTTTTAGTATTGCGAATGAATTGTGGGAAGTCTCTATATTTCTAGCCTTCTGATTAGTTGGTGTCTTTTATGAATTAAATCTTGTTTTAAGTATTAGAAAAATGGAACAAAATATAAATAATTTTTATGTATCAGAGTTCTAATGATTATTCTGGGTTATGTTCATTGGATTTTGAAGAAATATTAAGATAATTAACTAATAGGATCGCTGTTTAAGAGTTAGCTGTTCATTATTGTAATTTGCAAAATTCATTATGGAAGTGAGAAAGAGAAAGAAAACAAGGAGAGTCGATACAACAATTCATCTAGTATGAATAATATTAAGTGTAATGTGTAGTGAACTACGTTCTCAATACCTCACTAGTGCAGCGAGTGTAGAAAGCCTAGGATTTTGTAGGTTGCGAGTTGCCTACAAGCAGCGTCAGAGAAAAAATAAGACAACAGATAGATTATGGCGCTCATCCTGTACGGTCATATCCATTTTGAGCTCGAGTAATAAAGATTCATCGTTACCAGTTACAAGAGAAGTGTCGATCATTACCTCTTATATCACATCACACGACAAGCGTGGGCTTGTCTTAAGAATTTGACTCATCAATCGAGTCACTTATCTCCACAGGTGGTCGAAATAAATAGATCATAGACGTTATACAATAAACTTGGGCATCATAACCCCATAGAAACATTAGTCGATTTGTGTCTGCATCATAAAGTTATTCTCGATTGAAAATGTCAGTTTACGAACCAAATTCTCGTCATTTGCGGGAGGTTTTAATTTTCTGCTTCAATATGAAGAAATCTGCGGCTCATCGAATGCTCTCAAATACTTATGGTGAGGCCGCTATTAGTGAAAGAACGTGTCGTGAGTGGTTTCAACGCTTCAAGAACGGTGATTTTGAAATCGAGGACCGGCATAGCGGTGGAAGAGAGAAGGTTTTCGAAGATGCAGAATTGGAGGCATTACTTGATCAAGATTCGTGTCAAAATTAAGAAGAATTGGCACGATCATGGGGAGTGACTAAACAAGCCATTTTAAAACGCCTCAAAGTCATGGGAATGATTCAGAAGCAAGGTAATTGGGTGCCGTACGAGTTGAAGCCGAGAGATGAATGGCGTTTTTTTGCTTGTGAACAGCTGCTTGAAAGGTAAAGACGGAAGGGATTTCTGCATCGCATTGTGACTGGGGACGAAAAATCAGTTCATTACGACAATCTCAAGCGCAGAATATCATGGGAAGTTCCCGTGCTTCTACGTCGACAGTCAAACTGTATATTCATGCTCTGTATTTGGTGGGATCAACTCGGCGTAGTGTATTATGAGCTGTTAAAACCGACTGAAACAATCACAGGCGATCAGTATCGAAAGTAATTGATGCGTTTGAGCCGAGCATTGAAAAACAAACGGCCGCAATACAACGAGAGACACGATAAAGTGATTTTGCAGCATGACAATGCTCATATTGCGAAAGTGGTCAAGACATACTTAAAAACGTTGAAATGAGAAGTCCTATCCCACCCGCCGTATTCTCCAGACGTTGCTCCCTCTGACTATCACTTGTTTCGATCAATGGTACACGGTCTGGCTGACCAGCACTTCCGGTCTTATGAAGAAGTAAAAAATTGGATCGATTCGTGGATCGCCTCAAAAGATGATCAGTTTTTTCGACGGGATTCGTACGCTGCCCGAAAGATGAAAGAAAATAGTGGCCAGCGATGGACAATACTTTGAATCATAAATGTATAACCAGTTTTTTACAATAAAGCCTCGAATTTCGGAAAAAAAACGGCGGAAGCAAAGTTGTACACCTAATAATAATAGTAATAAAATATATATTGAAATAAATAAAAAAGATTTTTCAGCTTAGGCGATTGTATGACGTGACAATCTACCAGCAGTGTATCTCTCTCGTAGGTTAGCAACCATCATAATATAATAGATATCATTTTTTAAAATTATCGGTAATTATTATTGAGAAGAAAGAACAGATACTGTAGATTCAATTTAAATCTACTGCGTTTTGTGATCAATTGCGTTCTGACAAATAAATAAATAATTCAGCAATGCAAAGTTTCTATCTTCCCGTTGTCCATTGACACCCTCGGAATATAAATCAGGGAAACACATGACATCCAGATATTTATAACGATTATCTATTGAAACATCTTCAATTTTCAACATTTGATAAAGCTTGAATGCAGATTCGTTATCGATTCTTTTCGCGTTGGATATACAGAACATTAATCCCCGAATCTTTAATGATTGCACGAGGAAAGCCTTACGTTTTAAAACGGCTTGATCATTATTATCTTTGTTGTACAGTGTTCTCAACCACCTCGTCTATTTCATCACTATCGCTTCCATCACTGACGATCTGATATTCTGTTTCTTATCATTTATAAGATCGTCAGACAACGCTGGAAAACGAATTTCCTAGTAGTGAGGATTATGGTCTTTATAAAGTCTTATACACTTTATATCCACCAAATGTTCCCAAACAACTTTAGATTTTTTGGGTATACTCGAACGAGGATGTGCAACACGTTCCAGTTTATAGGATTTTCCGGAGGACATACCTTATCCAATGTTTCTTGTAAAGGCAGAGACCTTTATGAAATGTTCTATCTTTTACTTTGCGAATCATTTGTTTGTGCGGCATATTTTTATTCGAAATACAACCCATCGTTTGCATTACTTGGAAGCTGCTCACTCTCTTAATTAATATTTTTTCATAATCATTGAAATCCGATAAAACATCTGATAATGGAGAAAATTTTTTCCTCATCCAAAAACTAACATCCGTTAAATTTCTTGGATAACTTGCTTTATTCTTTAAATCATTGGAAATTTCAAGCAATTTATCTATATTGACGAATCTCAAATAATCGACGAAACTTTTTATAGTTGCCTATCAATTTATAAACATTTCTTCGAATATTCCTCACAAAAGGAAAATGAGGAGATAAAGTGTTTATCGTTGCAATGTATGACTTGGCACAGATTAGGATTTGCATAGCATTCCGCAGGATGTTTTAATCTGGTACTCTCATGTGAAACGAAATAATATTAAAATATGGTTGCGTTCTCATGAGAGTGGGATGGAGAGTCCCATTCTTTCATTATATTCATATTGTACAATCCGCACGACCCAGATTTTGACGGATCATGAGTGCTTTGAGGCCTGTCTTTTTGAAATACAGCGTAACGCGTCGTCTATTTTGTACGCATTGTCATACGACTGCGGATACGACGATGCACACGCTGTTGTTTTGCTCATCTTGGACCGCGTAGAGGACATCACTTTTTGAACGGTTGGGGCTCGATGTCCTCGACAGGACATACGGCTCCATTGTCAGGGCGGCTATGTGCTCCGCTGCGTTTGGACGGCCCTCGCGGATTTCTGCGAGGCCATTATGCGCAAGAAGGAGCGGGCCGAGTGAGAGCGTCAGGCCCTGAAGAGGCAAAGAGCTTTTTTAGCTCAGGCCTGTCTGGAGTCTGATGACAACCATATGTAAAAATGTATATATAATTTACATATTTAGGATGGTATTTAATATAATATTGGATAGGATTCTAGCTTTAAGTAGTATGCCGGACTATGGAGGTGGGAGCGTATATTCACGACTTGAGTACACCCTAATGAAATGCCGGGTAGGCAGTTCTGAGGTGTGAATATAGTCTTGCGGAGGTGCTGAATAGAGGGAGTTTTTTAGCAAGTAGGCGATGATGTCCACTGTCCTTCCTTATAGGAAGGACAGTATAGGAAGGACAGTGGACATCATCGCCTACTCATCGACGCAAACTCATCGAATCCTGCACAATCAGAAGACCGACTCTGGGTGTCTTCCCCTCATCCAATTAGGTTTTCCTTCGGAAGCGTAAGGATAAGGGGTTATGTAAAGATTTTGTTCCTCTTCGCAAACAAAAAAAAGTATATTCATACAATATTAAAAATTCATTCTGTTGTAATCGAAATAAATATTAAAGATTGTGTTAAAATCAAAGAGACGAAGAAAATATGGTTTTTACAAGAATGAGCGATGGAGGGGCCCATTCTTTATTTAAGTATATTCATAATGACACACGCTACATCAACTGGGACTAATGTCAGCTTTATAAGATTGCGATAATAACCATCAGTACACATCCACACACATCCACTAAAAAAAAGTCTGTACATATATTTTTTATCTCTTTATCGACCAGTTTAAAATCGTTCTATTTTAAATATATATATATATATTAGGTGTAGTAAAAAGAAATCCATTATTTTTCCAATAGATGGCTTTAGTAATCTGTATTTCGCGAACGCGAGAGTAGAATTTGAGTAAAAAATTATTCAACACCAATATTTGGCAATTTTTAGTAATTAATATCTTGTTAACTATTGCGAAAATTGTAAAATGATAGAGGACTTTTTGACTCAGTTTTAGTTCTCTCTACCTGCCCATGAAATATTTGACGATTATTTCTAAACATCCTGTATAGTCAATCCTGTATAGTCATCCTGTATATGACCCTTAGTGACCATCGAAGGACAATTCATCTCTGATGACCTTGATCCTCCCACACATTATGAAGATCATCACACCGAACAATCTTCGAAAAATTGTAGCAGTCACCCATCACGCATTACAAAGCTATTCAAGAAAATTAAAATGACCCTGACTCATATTATTAAAGTCACGACTCTGAATAATCATCGGACACTTTCAACAAACAACTGTTGCCCATTGAGAAGCTATTAAAATTAAAATAGACCATTCATCTCCGATGACCCTAACCCTTTCATTATGAAGATCAGCACACCGAACAACCTTCGGAAGATTGTAGCAGTCATCCATCACGCATTACGAAATTATAAAAAAAAATTAATACGGCCTTGATTCACATTGTCAAGGTCACGACCCTGAATGACCATTGGACATTTTTAGCAGACGAAGGTGAGAAAGGACAAAATAGAGTGAGATGAGGCGAAAAAGAGAGGATTAGTAGGGGGTGGTGGAGGGAGAGGGAGGGAATGAATTTGGTCAAAGTTGGAGGAGGTGTGAGTGAAAGGTGAGAGAGAAGAGAGGTGCATGTGATTGCGGACAGAGAAGAAGAAAAAGAAGAAGAAGAAGAAGAAGAAGAAGAAGTTACTTCATTTTTCACAAAAAGTTCACTTTTCGACTTTGTCATCGCTTGTATGTCCAAAACGGCTTGACCGATTTTTATTTCTTTTGATTTTTATTTTTATTTGGCTCAAATTACAATTACTCGTGGCGATACCGTTTTTCAGGACATGTTACGTGTGATTCAAAATTTTTTTACATTTTAATAGTTCTGTACCCTCAAAAAATGGACTTTGGTGGTTATAATATGAGACTTGTAGTGTTTTTATGTCTTTTTTTTTAACATGGCCAGAGACACTATCGCGTCTCCTGATGGATAAATTTTATATATAATTTTATTATATAACGTAAAATGTAAAATAAAGCTCTAAAATAATTTTGCTTAATTTTTACATTTTCTTGCCTAAATCTTTATAATATCCTTTAATATACTTCATCTAAACTTATATTATTTTTAGTCTTTTCATTAATGTAAAATATTTGATACTGTTATTATAAACCTAAACTTAATAGAATTTTTTAATAATTATCTTGACTTTCCAACTACCATATTATACGCATGTGGTTTATATAAATTAATGCAATAAGTACAAGTCATTGCTCTTATCAAAATTAAAGTTATAATCAAAATAATTATTTTATCCTCTACATCTATACATCTATACATCTATGTGTGTTCCAGAAATTATTATTGATAGATTATATATCAAAGTTATAAAATATTAAACGAGATATTTTCATTAAACAAAAATAAAGTATGATTTTGTCTCTAAATAGGATATTATATTAAAATTAATATATTTAACATACTATATCTTGCTCGTAACATATTAAAATAATCATGATTGACTGGATATAACTCAACATAAAATAAGTTTTACCGACATGTTTCGACTTTTCTTGTGGCTCGATTACATTTAATGTTACCTTAAAAGGACTTTCAACTGGATGAACCTGGCTTTGGATCTGTATTTCTGTTGCTTGTGGAACTGCAACCTGACTAAGTGATAACAACTAGCCTTCCTGCATTGTCGATTTGTCAGAAAATGAAACTACTGCGTTTTATGGATGCAAGACTAGTTAACCAACTCGACAGGCAAATAAGCTGTGTGGCTCCTCCACATAGCTTATTTGCCTGTTGAATTGGCTAACTAGCCTTGAATCCATTTTTTGGATATCAATTGATAATTTCCAATCAATTGATAATAGCTTCAAAGATTTCTTGAGCTGGCTAGAACTATTGTTCTTAACCAGTATAACAAAATTAAAGTATGAAAACGAATTCGTATTCGGTTTCATTTTCCTCATTAAATTTATGAATTGTGTATACGAATAAGTAAATTTCTTATTAATATTACGAAGATTTTGTTTGTTCAAAGAGTGTTGTAGTTGTTCGCATTTAATATCTGTTACCTTATTCGATTAGAAATAAGGAAGAAATTTCCCTGTCGATGATCTTTTTCGTTTCTTTGCAATTATATTTAAACTTTCCGCTTTTGTCAATTCAACATGTTTTTTTTTGTCTCATTGCATAATGAAGATCTATCCTTGTCATTCTCTTGTGATTTTTGCTCTTGGCCACTTGTAGATGACTTGTATCTATCACCATTGTATCTATTGATGGTTCAATGTTTTCCTATGAGACTTTCACTAGTACGTATTTATATTCTAAGTTGCCTGTTTCCAATGATGGAATTGGTTCTGCTACATCCAGAGATACGGTAATAGCTCGGTGCTAACGAAATATGTTTTAGCGCGAGACACTGTTGGGTATCTTTACACAAAGTGATAAGTTTATTATATCTTAATAATGGCTGTGCCGATCAAACTATGCATGATCAATCGATAGCTTATACCCGAATTGTGTAATAAAAGTGCATTAATTTTTTTTCTATTTGCCCTACAGGGGGAGTGGAGGTATTGCAAGTTCCAAATTTTGTTCAAATTTTAAGAAACGTTATTGTCGATGTTGTCTACCTGGCCCATGGATTATGACTCAAACATCAGTTGACAGATGACAATTCCAACCTTTTTACTTCATTCTTTGATAACTCTTTAATGAACAACGATCAACTGCTAAAATTGTCCAATAGTCACTCAGGGTCATGACCTTGACAAGATCATTTTAATTTTTTTAGTCAAGATTATTTTAATTTTTTTTATAACTTTATAACGCATAATGGGTTACTGCTACCTTTCGAAGGTTGCTCAATGTGATGGCCTTTATAATGTATGGGAAGATCGAGGTCAACAGAGGTGAATTTTAATTTTAATATCTTCTTAATAGGCAATGGGATCACCTATTGAATATGTCCGATGTTCACTTAAAGTTGTGACCTTGACAATATGAGTCAAGCTCATTTTAATTTTTTTTTATAACTTTGTAATGTGTTACTACTACAACCTTCTGAAGATTGTTCGGTGTCATAACCTTCATAATGTGTGGGAGGATCATCGGAGGTGAATTGTCCATTTTAATTTTAATAACTTCTTAATAAACAACGAATGACTGACAAAATCTTTTTATGATCATTCAGAGTCATTACCTTAACAATAAATGTCTAAATCAGAGTTGAATTTTCTATTTCATTTTTAATACCTTTTTAACATGAGATGGGGTGACTGCTAAACCTTTTGCAGGAAATGTATTAGGTGTTGGAATTAATTCGTAGCGTTTTACAAGTGATGGGAAGTACTTTCATTAATGTATTTTTTAATGCTCATGTGAAATAAATAACATTCTTTCATTAAAAACGCTACGAATTAATTCCAACACCTAATAGCAGGAAAATAAATATCGTTTGCAGGTCTATGTTAGATAATAATTCCAGATTGAAAAAAAGAATAAAATTAAGTAAAAGTTAGCGAAATATTTAAAACACTGATAAAAAGACTATTCAAAGTTTAAATTTCTGTAGTATGCCGTATATGTGCATCATCTTTGTTTCGTTTGTAAAATTATAATACTTATATACTTCGAAACGACTGTATAAACAAATAAAAATTTTTTTAACTCTCCTGACAGCCATTAAAGAGTCGAAAAAGGCTCGTGCAATGAGAATACACAAGTGCATTGAGCAAAGATTAGCAAACGTACTTCATGTATCTTTTGCAATTATCTACTGACTGTCAAGGGAGATAATGAAAGTTATCTGTTTTTTAAATGTTTTAAAGCGATCTCATCATTTTGTTTTATCCACATTCTCTTTATTTATAAATGCCACACAAGAAAAATTTATGTGTCGTTGAGAGGTGTATTCCGACATATTTAATTTATTTTTAATTTAATTTAATTTAATATATACTGTCAGTATTACAAATCTACAATAAACGTTGGATAGCTTTTCATTCATGTGACCGATAATTACTATTGTGTTAGAGGGAGCCACCTGCATTGATAATTTTGTTTCTGGCTAATGTCTTTATAGTTAATTAAAACAGAATCAAAAATTCTTTTCCACAATTATAATACTAATATAATATATTTATGTAATGCAATTAATATATGCTAATATATTTGTCACTGATGTACTTTATGATCAAAAGTGGAATAATTTAAAAATTACAGATTTCTTTGTCTGTTTCACCTTCTGCATTAGTCATAATGCTGAGACAGATATAGATATCACTATGAAGATATTCCAGCTTTGGACATCAAATGCACCAGCGACAAATGCATTGGCATGTACATTTTCATTGTGAAAAGGGAATTTTTACATTAATCTTGAATAATGTTAGGATACTCAAGTTCTCATATAAGATCATAATTAAATGTTACATTGTGCAAATTGTTTCTTGAATAGTTTATTTTACTTATAAATATTTCGAATTTTGCATTGCATAAATTATTTATTTAAGATACATAAAGACAATAATTACAATTGATGTAAAAGCGTATCGTTGCATATTGTGCAATTTGACGATTACATTAGTACTCTTCACATTAGTACATCTGCCTTGACCGGCTCAACCACGGCCTACAAAATATATATACATAAATAAACAGCATGTCATTCATAAGTATAGCTCACAGTACCAGGGCAAGTCAATAAGTTCTTATAAAATCTATCAGAGGGTACTCATCATATCAGAAGTGTCATGTCACATTATTTTTTGACAAGTAGCATCTTTCAGCTGATTACTGTCAAATTTTGAACGTAGTAATTCATCACGTAGTTTCATTTCTGTATTAAAGCGAACAACCTTTGTATTTTTTGCAAAATGCAAAAAAACGAGTTTCGTGCAGTGATCAAACATCTACATATGAAAGGTTTAACGCCGAAAGAAATCAAAGCCGAGTTGAATAATGTTCATAGCATATTTGCACCAGTGTTTGCAACTGTATATAATTGGGTGAATGAATTTAATAAACGTAGTCGTAACATCCACATGTGATGCTCGTTCAATTGAGGCTGCTACACCAGAAATCATCAATAAAGTCCACGATATTGTTTTGATTGATCGATGAGTGAAAGTGAGCTTATTGAGGCTACAGACATATCACATGGCACAGTGATTTCAATTTTGCACGAACAATTGGATAGGAAAAAGCTATTGGCAAGATGAGTGCCATGTTTGCTCACTGTGGACCATAAGCACGACCGTGTAACGATTTCAAAATAATGTTTGAAGATGTTTCAACGTAATCCAAAAGAATTTCTGCGTCGATTCATTACTGTGGACAAAACATGGATCCATTACTTCATACTCGAGAGAAAGGAACAATGGATTTCACCAGCTCCGAAGAAGGCGAAAACCGTAAAGTCGGTCAGAAAAGTAATGGCCACAGTTTTTTTGGGATGCACGCGGTATAATTCATATCGATTATCTTCCGTCGAAGCAAACGATCAATGGCAATTATTACGCAGTCTTATTGGACCGTTTCAACATTTTAAAGAAAAAACGTCCCTATTTGACCCCGAAGAAGAAAATACTCTTCCATCAAGACAATGCACAGGTTCACACGAGCCCAATGGCCAAATTTAACGAATTTCGCTATGAATTTCTTCCTCAGCATATTCGCCAGATTTAATCCCCTGCGACTAATTCTGTTTCCAAATCTGAAGAAATGATTCGGAGGAAAGAGATTCCACCAGAGAGCAGCTCATTGCCGAAACAGAGGCTTATTTTGAAGGGTTAGACAAATCATATTATTTGGATGGCTTGAAAAAGTTGGAGAATTGTTGGATCAAGTGTATCGAACTGAAAGAAGACTTGATGGGAAATAAAAATGAATCGATCAAAAAAAAATGTTTTACTATGTTTTTCTAAAAACTTATTGACTTGCCCTCGTATGATTGGCAATTTATTTTCCTTTTCTTTCCCCAAACCGCTTTATCTTTATGCTCCGTTTTTACTTGATAAGTCTATGGCTTTGACTATGTCAAATATTGCAGATGGCCATTTAGTGACGTTTAGTGGTAGCGTTGTTCGTTATTTTATCATAGTGTCCAGTGTGAATTGTTTTATCTGTGACGAATTTTGTGGATGACAAAGATAGAGTTGTAGTGAAATAAAAAGGTTTAGAGACTTTCAAATTGTCAAGTGTGAAAAGAAATGACGGCAAAATGAATTTTTAAAAAAATTTAAAATATGTTGTCATTCATGACGCATATAGAAAACGACATATAAACGATTAGTTAATTGCTGCGTAGAGAAGGTGCCTGCTCCCTTCGTCATGTAAAATTGTGAACAAATGAATCACATTATCAATTTAGAAACCATTGTTTTTTGTGCTAAAGAGATGACAACAAAATTTATAGAAAAGCAAAAAAGATTCCTTTGCATAATCATAACATTATTTATAAGGTACACATGTTATCTATGAAAGATAACATTTTGAAATTAGTGAGTGAACATAATGACGATTGGGGAAATGCTATCATTGATCATCAATCAATCTGTGATTTAGTGGCAATAGATGTTAGGTATCACAATTCAGGTATATGAAGAGATTACATCGACCGGTATCAGTAAAAAGAAAAACACAAGCAGAAAATGTTGAAAAGGAAATGAAGTTCATTTATTCATATCTTGCAGAAAACTCAGATGAATCTCAGTTCAGTCTCGATAAGTTAATGAATCAAATTAAAGGTGATTATCGTTCGCATTAAAAAGTCAAAGCAAGATTATTGCAGAAATATGGTGACGATATTATTTCTGAAATTGCAAACAAATGCCCAGTTATGTGTTTCCGTAATACTGGCTATAAAATATTAATAGAAGCATAGTATGAACAGAAATTATTTGACTCCAAGGAGGAATGAAAACGTATTGTAAAAGCAACGGCATCGATTCTATTGCAAGATATTTGTTCTCAGGTATACGAGATTATCCATTACTCTCGATCGGATAATTTCTTGATGGATGTTCAAACCGTTGTGCCCGAAACGTTATAAATATTACTCAAAAATATTATTTTGAAGAATAAATGTGGTTTTTAGAAAAAAAATACATTACTCTTGCACATTGTGTAATTTCTGTCCAAATCATTTTTTGCAAGTCAAAATGGCGGCATTTATATTCAAAAAATACGCAAAAAATAAACAATTATTACGATATTATCATCGTTTGGATTTTCATATGATGAAGCAATAATTTTTGAAATATCAACAGTTATGCGGACCATTCAAGATTGACAAAAAAGCATTTTCTTAATTCATTTTGGACAACGCAGATTTTAATACGGAAGAACAATTAACTTCTGATGTCAGCAAACCCAATCCATTGAGTATACAAAAACGTCCAAAAATTAATTTATTACTGTGAAGGCCTACTAAGGAAACCATGTAAAAAAAACGCGTCTTATACTTTACCTTCTATAGCATGTTTGGATTTCTACTCGGATGCTCTCCGAGCGTCATATCATCCTTGTTTAACGTTCGATAAATAACAAGGATACAGTGATACCTGGGTGAGAATCTGAACATAACTCTAGGTAATGTGGAAAAAAGTATTTTTAGTTTTACTGAAAAATTTGTTACTTTGATAAACTGTTACTTCAAATTGTTATTTCAAATACATATTTGTATCCGAAGATATATTTATGTCACAGTCAGAGTGTTCACTTACAAGGGAAGTACCACAACTGTCCGGAACCGATTTGATTCTCCATGAAATATGTTGTAAAACACGAAAATCTAAGAGACACGTATTTTTTTATACGTGCGCTAACTCATGTTTAAGGATGAAACACTCCTTTGAAAAAAAAAACAATATTTTTCTTTCGAGCCAAACATCGTCGGGAGTATAAAAGATAGAAAAAATTTTTTTAAATAAAAGTTGTACGATTTTAAGAGTACTTTAAAGTTATAAAAAAATTTTTTTATTTTTTTTACAAAATATTCTCATCACCCATAATTTTCTTAAATTTTTAATCTTTTTTCTATCAAATTAAAGAATATATTTTTACAAATTCAACCATGTGTAATAAAATTACAATACGACATATCATTTTCGAGAATTAATTATTAACGCTTCTGTATAATATTTACGCTATCCATGTCCATATGCGAAAGTAATTGTCATCGAAACAATAAGAAAAGATATCTTAAATAAAATTTATAATTTTTTATATATGTGTGTATTTATAATAGATTTTGTAAATATATAATATTTTTAAGATACATATTGGGTATGAGAATAAGTTTCCGCCCTTTTTAAATGAAAAAGATGTGTTTATTTAAACAAATCTATATAAGTGAGTTTATTCAAAGTATGCTCCTTCGGAAGCGACAACTTTCTTCCATCTTTCCGGTAATAAACAGATTTCTCGAATGAAAAAATCTGGTTCTTTTGAAGCGATCCATTCATCAAGCCATTTTTTGATACTTTCATAAGAATTGAATCGTTCTCCAGAAAGGGCCGACTGCATGGATCGGAATAAATGGAAATCTGAAGGGGCAATGTCCGGTGAATACGGCGGGTGGGGCAGAATTTCCCACTTTACTCTTTCCAAGTATTTCTTGACCGGTTTTGCAACGTGTGGCCTAGCGTTGTCATGTAACAGAATCAACTTGTTGTGCCTATTGTTCCATTCTAGTTGTTTTTCTTTCAAAGCTTGGTTTAAACGTATCAGTTTTAGCCGATAACGATCGCCAGTGATGGTTTCGGACGGTTTGAGCAGCTCATGATATATAATACCTCTTTAATCCCACCAAATGCACAACATAATCTTCGAAGTATGGATATTTCGTTTTGGCGTTGATGGACCTGGTTCATCTGGCATCATCCATGCCTTCAAGCGTTTAGGGTTATCGTAGTAGATCCATTTTTCATCGTCAGTTACGATACGATGTAGAAAACCCATCCTTTGTTGTCATTGACGAAGCATCTCGCAGATGACCAAACGTCTTTCCATGTCTCTCTCTTTCAATTTGTATGGCACCCAATTTCCTTCTTTTTGCACCATTCCCATTGCGTGTAGACATTTTCCAACAGTGGATCTATCAACATTTAACTCTTTTGCCAACGTATCGAGCGATAAACACGAATCTTCTTCGAGTAATGCTTGCAATTCTGCATCTTCAAATTTTTTCGGTGCACCTTCGCGTTTTTTGTCATGCACGTCAAAATCACTACTGTTGAATCGCTGAAACCATTCTTTACAACTAGTTTTCGATGGAGCATGCTCACCGTAAATAT
>NW_011627317.1:8084-45618 GCF_000204515.1 Acromyrmex echinatior | reverse complement strand
TTACCAAGTTTAAAACAAAACTTAATATTGGCTCTTTGTTCGAAGTTCATTCTCGTACCGATGTATACAACATACTGACACTTGAGACGCCATAACTTCATTTCCACTGAACCAAATGTCATGAAATTTTTACTGGAAGTCAGCTAGGGATGTACCTTTCAAACGCGCAATCGAACACACGGATGGCGCCACCCGACCTATCCCTATTGAAAAAGTTCGGAAAATTTTGGGACGCACCTTGTATCAAGGATCGGAACGCGATGTGTGTTTCGATTGAGCTTCCTTTCTGCTCGGATGTCGGAACGACAAGCAGCAATCTCGTAGTAGACGTAGCATATAAATGAAATTTCAGAATACTCTTTGCTGTTATACTAGCTACTTATGCAAGGTCTGAAATTATTGTATACAGCACATTTTTGACTCGGATGTCGAGTCTTAGTAAGAAGCGCCATTCCTCCTATCGGTCGCGTGCAAATGAAGTATTATAGCTATTCAACTATAAAAAATGGATTGAACCATTGTAAAACCAACAATATATTATCAGCCGAAAGGGCCATAATAATATATTTTTGTATATATAGCCCGCATGCCGAGCTGAGCTCGTCGAACGAAACAGCGAGTCTATCCTTCAGAGTCTCTCTCTCTCTCTCTCTCTCTCTTCCCCCTCTCCTCTCCTTTCTCTTCCCCCTTTCCTCTCCTCTCTCTCTCTGCTCTCCTCTCCTCTCCTCCCCTCCCCATCTCGCTTGTTTCTAGCAACCGAAAATGCTTTCTGGAAAATTTCGGCCGCTCAATGTGTATAATTAAGAGGAGAAGGAACATTGTAGACAACATATAATTTTTAATAAATTATGCTAATCCTATATTTCTCCAATTTATGTACAATAGCAAAAATAATTTCAAAACACGATAATTTATGAGATATTGATATTTCCATGATTTTCCATGAGCGTTATATACACCGTATATAACGAAGTATCGGCAACGACTGGTCACGTTACGGTATCGCGAACTCGTTAAATCTTTTTCTGTATCGTCCGTTTATGAGCCCACTATCTTTGTCTATCACTAGAAATCCATATTTTTGCTGCCAACAGTCACGGCACAACGTGCAAAATTCATCGTACGACATATCAGTATTTACATGATCATTGTAAACGTGTTTCAAGTTGGTACCGTCCTGTTTGAACAGGATCAGCAGGTTCGCGTTGTTGCGTATCAGATGTTTAGGTATCCTCGCGTATGTCTGACAGAGATAAAAGCAGTCGACGTTCGTGGCGACCCATCGAAAAGTATTCTCTTACCGCATCCTGCTCGTCGTATGCCACGTCATCAAAGATAAAAATAGAATTTGGACGCGCCTCGCTCGGTGGAATGACGTCGCTGTTGTTGGAGAACGTAAAATAGCCGATTTCGTCGATAGATGTAAACAAATTTTCGAGATATCGAAAATTATTTTGGCTGTCGCAACGATTTCGAGTAGACGTTTTCGAAACGTACGCCGTTCGGGCTCTCGAGTAAGCTTATGAGAACATTGGTTTTATCACAATTCGACGGGCCGCAAATGATCGCGCATGTCGTACTCGGCAACATTTCGCCGTGCTTGCGCTTCTCTACGCTGCCTCCCATTCGCGATTTCGCGTCGCAGTTCGTGACGCGTATCGACAGCACGAATTTCATGCTCACACTAAGGCTACGCGGTCTCAAACGACTATTTAAAGATGCGCGAATTTACGAGTCGCGCAGTAGCAAAATGTATCTCGCGCTGTGTCATCCTTTCGACATTCAGGACTTGAACGTCGAGCAGCTGCAGTATATACCGAAGGTCGTACTCTTACGCGTGTACGGTATATCGACTACGTGTGGGACAAGCTTCCTGAACACTTGAAGGCAGATTCGAAGGTTTGAATGTATCGTCGACGAGCACTACAATCAGCCGTGGCAGGGGAAACACATCGACGGTCCCGCACCTAAGATAAAGGATTGTAGCGAATGTTAGCGTCGGGCGGCAGTCTGTTGAATCGAGCGATAAACGCGCTTCCTTTTGAGTTACATATTCCGGGTTAGTTTTGCGGCCCGGGCACTCGAGTTACGAAACGATTTATGCCAGAGGTGACGCTGGCATAAATCCGCTGGACGCGGCGTGCCGAAAACGCGACATCGCGTATTCTCGGAGCAACGATCTCACCGACAGACACGCGGCAGACAAAGTACTCGCCGAGGAGGTGCGGAAACGCTTCACCGCGAGAGATTCGACTCTGAGCGAGGGAGCCGCCGCTGCTGCCGTTTGGGCAGCGATGAAAGCCAAGACAAAGCTAAGATCGGCATGGGTATGAAATCAAAGAAGAAGACGACAACGAGGAAAAAGACAACGAAAAAGCGGATACTTCCAATGGCAAAACGAGGAGATGCGTTAGCTTTTCTGCCAATATTGGACGCGCTCGGGTCCTTGATTGGCGGAGCGGCCAGCATAGCGAAAACGATAAACAATAGCAAAGCCGTGCGACATCAGCTCGAAGAACTGCAACGTCACAACCGCGCGATGGAACAAGGCCGCGGCCTGTATTTCGCTCCGCACAAATATGGACGCGGACTGTATCTCAGCCCCTATAAATGCGGACAGGCAGCGACTGTAGCAGCGAAGAAAAAAAAACGCCAAAGAGACGATAAAAATGCCCTCGGGTGCAAATACCAACGTGCAATTGGACGTGCTCGCAAGACGTATGCGCATACCATACTTTAGAGTGTCTTCATGCGTAACGCTTTACCGATGAGCGGGGCGAACCGAAACGAAAGCGGTATCGTGAATCTGGACGATGCGACCGGACCGGGTACTCACTGGGTAGGCCAAGAGGAACAACCGCGTCGTATACTTTGACAGTTTCGGTAATCTTTGACCGCCCAAAGAACTGGTACGATATTTCGAGAACGATGCTACGACGATAGAGTACAAGCGTACGTCCTATCAGATATACGATCAGAGCTTCTGCGGACAAATGTGTCTATGATTTCTACAAACGGTAAACGCGCGTGAATTTAAAAAGCTCGACGAGTTGCTGTAAAATCTCATATTAGTTTTACGTCTTTTTCCGTCATGTCGCTGACACTTATGCTGAACGGGAAAAGCACCGTCCTCACGGCAAACTACTTTCCCTCCATAGATTTGAGTCACGGCGATTACGAGCTCGGTCTGGCGATTTTTGAGACTTATCACACGATACCGAATGTAAACGAATTGAACAATAAATTTTATTTTGGCAAAGACGGCGCAGAAATTACAATTCCCGAGAGTTCGAAGTGCGAGACATAAATGAATTTTTGAAACGTATGATTGTACGGAAACGTTCGCACCGCGCACTTGAAACCGTTGACGTAGTGCGTAGTGACAATAACAACAACAACAACAACAACAACAACAACAACAACAACAATGACACTGATGACGATAATGGTGAGGCTGGAGAATATCCGATTATGCTTCGCGCAAACTACAACACGATGAGATGCGAGATTAGATGTGTATACAGAATAAACTTTGGCAAGCCCAACAACATTGGATCGCTGCTGGGATTCTTGTCGCGTATACTACGACCGCGAAGATGGCACGAATTGAACATGTCAATCAACATAATGCACGTAAGCGTTATCCGCGTAGAGTATACGTGACGGCGGGCGCGTAGCAACGGCACAAGCGCGCATACGATACACGAATTTTCGCCGAGCGTGCCATCAAGATATAAGATATCGGATAGGCCGGCGCAGATCATTTACCTGCCGATCACGGCACGGAGCATTACGGATCTAACGATACGCGTCGTCGACCAGAACGAACGATTGCTCGATTTTCGCGGAGAGGAGATCACCGTCAGATTGCATGTGCGACAGCGACAGCGAGCGTGAGATGTTCGTATTGAATGAAGCGGAGAGAGATAACGCAGAGAGATAACGCATTCTTTACAAGGCTGGTAACATCACCACTCGATAAGCTCGCTCAGCCAACTGCGTCAGCAAGAAGAAGCTCAGCGCGTCGAATGTTAAATTTTTACAATCTTTGGGATTCGCAGTGCGCAACTTTTGAGATGATTGATATCTTGAATATTACCAGTGAGCCGATCTTTGACGATCGCATCGTCAAGATTGAGACTCACAGACGTACAACCCGTTAGCTAATACAACATTCGAGTACAGCGATGAGATAAGAATACCCATACAGCAGCAGGATTTATACACGTTACCGTGCGAAAGTTTTCTCTACGTCGAAGGAAGATTGACGGTGAAAAAGAAAAAAGCTCAGATGCCAACGACGCTTGTAAATAATTGCGTGGTGTTCATGTTTGATGAAATTCGATATGAACTCAACGGTGTGGAGATTGAGCGCAACCGAAACGTGGGCATAACTAGCACGCTCAAGAATTACGTGTCAATGACGTTCGATAAAGCTTTGATTGCGCTGACCGCTGGATGGAACTCTAGACACGGAGGAAGGACACTTTAATTTTTGCATGCCGCTCAGCATGCTGTTAGGTTTTTGCGAAGATTACAAACGCCTAATTGTCAACGCTCGCCACGAATTAATTTTAATACGAGCGCGCAACGACAACAATTGCTTGGTGGGAAATCCTATGGCGAAGTCAATCATATGGCTGAGGTTGAATTATTTAAAGTACAGTGGCGAATACCTCACGTTGCGTTAAATGAGGTCAATAAATTATCAATGCTGCGAGCATTGGAAAGCGGTCATTATCTGAGCATGAGTTTTCGCTGGGATCTGTACGAGTATCCTCTGTTACAGAATATGACCAAGCATTCATGAGCCGTCAAAATGGCGACTCAGCTTGAGAAGCTTCGATACGTTATCTTTGCTCTGCAGATTAGTCGAAAGAATGTCATGAGATGTTAGCGTGTTCGACGATTGTAATTTGAGAAACTTTATCTAAATTCGGCGTTTTATCCGTACGATTTAAATCTGGATTTTGGCAAAAAGAGATACGCCGTTCTATTTGATATGTACGCGCGTTTTCATAAAGCATATTATGGAATCGATTGCTTCGAAACGCTACTCAATGTGCTCTCATTTGTCGAGAAAGGGCCTTTTGTGGTCATTGATTGCTCGCGACAAAACGAATCCGTTAAGAGTGCCACTGTGGACGTACGCATAGAATTTAAAGCAAGGAAAATGTGTCCGTAAATACAACAGCCTATTGTCTCATCATACACAATCGTGTAGCTCAGTATAATACATTGACCAACGTTGTACGCAAAATCATGAGTGCACCTCTGACACGATACGTCGCAATCGACGACGCAGTCTTCTCGACAACATGCTCGTGCCAACGTTCGTGGATCTGCAAGGATTCATTGTTAACAAGAAATTTATCGTGAAGGAAGTGGCGGTGCTGAAACAGGGGACCGTTCTCACGCATTACATTTTTACGAGTCCTGTGCCATGGAAATTTTTGGCAAGATCCGACAGATCTTGCGCCTCCTGATTGATTGCTTATCACCATGGATTGCAATGGGAGGATGGGGACGGTCCCAACAACGAGGCGAAACGTCTAATTACGATGGCTGTATTTGAAGATGATGCTGTCGTGTATGTCAAGGGACGCGAGAAACGAACATGGCTGTTGAACTTGCTTCTGGACGATGAGCGAGAATGCATGTACATCGAGACCTTGGATGCAGATATGGAGATATGGAATCTTTATCTAATCTAGATGTTTCTAATATTATACGATGCAGACAACATGTTAAGAATTGCGTGTTACAAAATGTATTGAAAATATATAACTGGTGGTTGCAAAAGAATTTTTTAAATAAAAATAGGTGTACAAATAAGTGTACAAATTAGGTGTACAAATAAGTTTCCGCCGTTTGACAAAAGACGGCGCCACTAGCAAGCTATGGTTAAAATTGTCTGATGTAAAACATTATATCGTAAGATTGGACATCTATCAACAACATAACTTTGAAATACTAGCGATTTTGTATCAGCATCATATATTATTTTTTGTGGGAAAATGCCGAGTTTTGAGCCGAATAAGCGTCATTTGTGGGAACTTTTGATTTACTTCTTTAATTTGAAGAAATCTGCAGCTGAGGCTCATCGATTGCTTGTAGAAGCATATGGTGAGGCTGCCTTAAGTGAGAGAAGTTGTCGTGAATGGTTTCAAAAATTTAAGAATGGTGAATTTGACGAAGACAAAGAAAGCGGAAGGCCGAAAGTATACGAAGACGCGGAATTGGAAGCATTATTTGATGAAGATTCGTGCCAAACGCAAAAAGAACTTGCACTTACATTAGGAGCGACTCAACAAGCAATTTCACATCGTTTGAAATCATTGGGAATGATTCAAAAGTAAGGAAATTGGGTTCCATATGAACTGAAGCCGAGAAAGGTTGAACGCCGATTTTCCATATGTGAAATGCTGCTTGTCAGGCATAAACGAAAGGGTTTTTTACATCGTATAGTCACTGGTGATGAAAAATGGATCCACTATGATAACTCAAAGAAGAGGAAATCATGTTGAATCACCTACCCATGCTTCAACATCGACAACCAAGCCGAATATTCATAGAAAAAAACTCATGTTGTGTATTTGGTGGGATCAGCTTGGTGTCGTGTATTATGAATTGCTCAAACCGAACGAAACCGTTACTGGAGCTCTCTACTGAACACAATTGATGAAATTGAGCCGAGCACTCAAGAAAAAACACGCCCACTACTACTCCAGGCATGACAAAATTATTCTCCTGCATGATAATGCTCGACCACATGTTGCGGCGCCGGTCGAAACCTACATGGAAACACTCACTTGGGAAGTTCTACCCCACCCGCCGTATTCACCAGACATTGCCCCATCCGATTACCATCTATTTCGATCGATGGCCTGTCTGAGCAGCACTTCACATCATATGAAGATATCAAAAATTGGATCGATAATTGGATAGCCGCAAAAGATGAAGCGTTTTTCCAACGCGGTATCCGTATGCTACCAGAAAGATGGGAAAAAGTAGTGGCTAACGATGGACAATACTTTCAATAAAACATTATTTATCGTTCTTTCACAATAAATGCTTAATTTTTTATTAAAAACGGAGGAAACTTATTTGTACACCTAATACGTTAACGTATTTATTATGTATTTCTTTTCCTTTCCTTTGTAATGTATAAACGTTTATATTTACGAACTGTTTCGAAACGAATACAAGGATAATTTTATAACCGCTAACCGTCAGTGTTTGCATGCTGAACGATGCTATGCTCATACGTCTCGATTCTTCATCCGTACGCATTACGATGACCGAAACGACGCTACGCCGTATGTTTGACTTTAACGGGTGTATCGATGTAACGTTCGAACGATTAGCTCGACTCGTCGATACGGCAGATACAAAGGATATGCGATTCTCCAACATCGCATCTGAGAACATTATACGTGAAAGCGACATCTTCAATGGACATCAGCTCGTCGATTGCGAACTATTAGCTTTAGTTTTTAATAAGTACGAAAACCAGTGTAATAAGATGTGAATAAAACATTTTTATTCGCATTATTACGTATGTATATTCTTTTACTTCCCATCCTTTGCCTCGACGCGCCAGGAAAAACTATATTGAAAAAATTGTGTCGTACAAAAGAAAGAGCCTTTATTACCGATGCATTTTTGAAGAGAAAGCGGCTGGTGACGACAAAAAATAAGGACCGGAGTCCTATGTTACGTAAGCGCCCGGACCTTTCCCCCCCTCCTTCTCCGCGTTACGTATCCCCGCGCCTATAAGTATTCCCCGCGCCTATAAGTATTTCCCGCGCCCCGCGCTCCCCTCTAGCCCCGTGGGTTAGAATCCGCCTAGTATTACTATTAACTTATAATTAGCAATAGCTGTCTGTACTCTGTTGAAGCTCTCTGAACGACTGATGCGGTAACGTTGTTCGGAGTTCTTCTTAAACAGTGTTCCCTGCCACATTCTTTTTTATCCTAAAATGGAGATCTTTTTTTTATATACATTATATACATTATACTTTGAAGAATAGTTGCGACGTGGTCGAAAGATATCAAATTGACACATATCATAAGAAAGCATTCTAACGATAACGATATCGAATCTTTTTTATCTAAGGGATTGGTGCCAATGACAATAAAGTCTGTTTGCTCCTATTCTCTTTTCAAAAATGAATTTCGGGAAAATAAATCTAAACATTTAAAAAAAAATCTTATACTTTATTTTTTAAACATTTCTTTCTGGCATTGCAACCACCAGTAGTATATTTTAAACACATTCTGTAACGCACAATTCTTAATATGTTTTCCACATCGTACAGTATTATGAACATCCAAATCACGTAAAGAATCTATATCTTCGTAATCAATATCCAGGATCTCAATAGTCAATGCTACTTATGTATGTAAATTTACATCGAAATGTTTAGGTAATAAGATCAGCTTTGATCGAATATATGATTTTTTGTATTTAAGTGATGGAATTAAAATTTATATATCTAATTAAAGAAATTTTTTATACGATTTATAATGTATATATTTATTACGGAATCATCGTCATTTCAAAAATGTGTTCTCGGGGATGATAAGTAAACAGTTCAGAGACACCGAGTCGTCCCCGTTCAATTACGCCTGCGGCCGATATTTCATTCAAAACATAAGTGTATTTCACTCCTGCTCTAATCACGCTATCTATCTTAGGTAGCACGCGATCTCTCTTGCGCAACACTCGAAAAGTGACTACCGCGCACACATTCCGCGTGCGAAAGTTCACTTGTTTTCCGATCCCGATCATTGACCGAGATTCGTGCTTAACGAATCTTATCCGAATATTGAGTGCGAACCACACGGAAATTTCATCGCGTATCAACGCTGTATTTTGTAACGTTACCGATAAACGCGTACTGCGAGAGCATTCAGTGCGTGAGAATTACCTGAGTTTCCGGCGAGATTTGCCGGTATCGTTGCTGCTCGCAATACGCATTCTTTAACTGCGAGAAATTATTCAATGTCGTATCAAGTGCGAGTTACCTGTGCACGCATCTAACGCCTCAATTATCGAATTACGAGCATCGCCTACCGCCCACTTCGAACAAATCTTAATTTGACTCAACAATAAAGTTTAAATTATTGCAACAAAAAGAGTTATAATACGCCGCCTTGACGAGCGAGCTTTCCATACAAGGTGACACCAGTGTCACAAACACAAATACATTTTGGTCCTTCGAGTCGGATCGTCGTTAAGGAAAGTTATTGTTTTGCTTGTCTCTCGAACGTTTCGAGTTGTGCCTTTTCCGTTGGAAATCATGTCGTCTCTCAACGAACTGATGAGTATACAAAATCAGCAGCCATATCTCTCATACTCACTAGTTTTAAAAAGCTGGTACAGACCAAGATGACGCGTGCCATAACCTTCAAGGAGACCTTCGCCAAGAGCTGTACTGTAATATTACAGTAATATTACGCTATCTGCGAACGAGAAATTGAAGACAACCCGTATTTCACTCTGAACTACTTCCTAACCTGTGAGGAGTATTATCACGAAGCTGCCGACTATATGGCCGAAGTCCTGGACTGTCACGAAGTCCGCGAACCTCCTCCTGCTGCACATGACGTAAGTGGTCTCAATAACTCGTTCCGGTCATTGTCGCATCTTCCGAGGATCAACTTCCCGACCTTCGACGGAAGTTTTGACAAATGGAAAAGCTTTCGCGATAAATTTAAATCGATGATCTATGATGATCAGAGTTTAATGAATTTCAAGCGCATACATTATTTGTATTCGAAAGTAAAAGGGGATGCAAGTAACACTCTTTACCTTGCGGTAACTAATGATAATTTTACTATCGCGTGGAATATTCTCGTTTTCCGGTACGACAATAAATGTCGCCATATTACGATACATTTACAATCGCTTTTCAATTTACCGCTCACGACAGAAACCTCCAACGATCTTCGCACGCTTCGCGATCAAATCAATAAAATGATACAGGCCCTCAGCAATCTCGATTGCACTACTGAACAAACTGGAATAATTTGTTTTTCTAGTTGCACAAAAACTCGATAAGTCATCACGAAAAGCTTGAAAATTTAAAGTCGGCGATACCATAGATTACTCGCGTTATCGTAAACTTGATCAATTTTTTGCATCTCGCATTCGTACATTCGACGCGATTGCACCCGTGAACGCAACGGAGAAGTTAGAGACGACCTCCAAAAAAAAAATCTCTCGCCTTACATACCGTGCCTACCGTTCCGTTCTTGTGCCCATTGTGCAAAGCGAACCATCTATTGTATAAATGTATAATGTTCCTAAAGCAATCTCCATCCCAACGTTTTGAATTCATTAAAAACCAGAAGCGCTGTGTGTGAGTTTCTCGAAGTTTCACGAAGCATGCAGTGACAGATTGCATAAATCCTCACGCGTGTCGACAGTGGAATAAACGGCATCACACGTTACATTTTGATAATTCCGTTCAATCTGTTGACATTAAGCAACCGTCCATACCCGCGAGTAGCAAAAATGTATTCGCCATCGCTGCGCACTTATTATCAAAAACTGTAGCATCGAAATCTTGCTCGCGACCGCGCGCGTGCAAGTTTATTCGCCTCATAAACGTTTTGTCACCGTTTACGCGCTCCTTGATCAGGAATCCGTCTCTACGTTTGCTCTGAATCGCTTGCTCAACGCCTACGCCTTTCGAAAATTAATCGCTCGGTTTCCATTACCGGTATTAGCGAAATACAGTTCGTCGTGCATTACGCTGCCCAAATTACGATTACGCCGACGTATCGCGATGCACCTGCTTACACTACGACCGCGTTTATACTTTGATCATTAAAAAAATATTTATCGAATCGAGTTGATACCGCATACAATTGGAAACACGCAGGATTCTTACTTGCCGATCATGACTTCCATGAATTCGGATCCGATCGACATCATAATCGGTGCCGATCTATTCGGCATGCTCGTTCTTGACGGTATTCGAAAAGATACCGAACATGAGCCTACTACGCAAAATACTACTCTCGGTTGGATTCTTTCTGGATCAATAGCCTCGTTTCCGATTGCTGAATCAATTTCCGCACTTGCGCATCACGGAGTTATTCTTTAAACTTTCGAACGCGATCTTAGTTACTTCTGGAAATTGAGGAAGTGCTTCAGAAAGCTCCTCGGAGGAGCACCAGTGCGAAGAGCACTTCAGAGCCATCCATTCCTGTACGCCGAAGGGATGCTTTGTCGTCCGACTATCGTTTAAAAACGGACCATTTATCTCGATAGGCGAATCGCGCTCTTGCTGTTTCGAGTATTCGTCGCTTGGAACAACACTTAATTTGAGATCCAATTAATGCTTCCAAGTACCGCGAATTTCTCGCAGAGTACGAAACACTCGGTCATATGACCAAAAGTCCATCGACAGAAATTGTCAAACCAGAGCAAACTTATTATATTCCGCATCACGCTGTCTTACATGACAGCAATGCAACCACCCGCTTACGAGTGGTCTTCAATGCTTTATGCCGCATCTCAAACGGGACGTCGTTGAACCATATGTTCATTGGATCTAAACTTCAGAGGGATCTACCGTCCTAATGCAATGACGCCAATACCGTTACGTATTTACTGCCAAAATGTATCGGCAAATCTTAGTTGATCGGGACACCAACTACTAGCGCATTGTGTGGCAAATTATCCTTGATGAACCAATCACGGATTACTGTCTTTTTATCTACGGCACAGTCGCCGCTCCCTACTCAGCCCTTCGGATCTTAGATTAACTTGTTGACGATGAAGGTGCCGAATTTCCGCTCGCGGTTCCCATTTTATGTCATCAGACATATGTTGACGATTGCGCTTTCGGCGCAAACGACTAAATTTTTGCTCGTCAAACACTCGTTCAACTGATAGAGTTACAAAAGAAAGAAGGCTTTCGCCTTTGAAAATGGGCGAGTAACGCCACAACTCTGGCGATCAATCGAACAAACCAAACGAGCCATTTTGTTGATCATCGCCAAGTTTTTTGATCTTTTAGGATGGGCTACTCCTGCCAGTATTACCGCCAAAATTTTTATACAGCGACTATGGTCACTTTATTGCCGGTGGGATGATGAAATTCTTAGTCAACTTCTTGATTGCTGGTCATTACCATCAACGACTTCCACGTATCAATGCCATTAACATTCCGCGCTGGACTATTTATGGATCTCATACTTTACACTGCGCCCTTCATGGATTTTCCGAATCGACTGTGGCTTTCGCAGTGTATCTTCGTACGTTAATATAGATGGCTCAATCACCGTCTCTTCTTGTCGCTAAATCAAAAGTAGCCTCTCTTAAAATGATCAGCGTCCCGTGATTGGAGTTATCTGTTGCGTTGCTTCTCGCTCACTTGATACATTTCGCGCGCTCAGTGCTCCAACTCTCGAATCTCGAGTGTCACTGCTGGACGGACTCCACCATTACACTCGCCTGGCTGAGTCACTTTCCCGAAAAACCTTTGGAAAACCTTTGTCGTGTTTCGGCTGTGCATTCACTCCTCCCTGGAGTTTCTTGACATGTTCTGACACACCAATCCCGCGGATTGCACATCTCGCGGTTTCGCTCCCAATCTTTTCGAGGCACGTGCATGGTGGTCAGGCCCTCCATGGTTGCATCATCCTCTTGAGTCCTAGTCGAACTCGTACTAACCCTTCAGTACTTTCCGAAATTCCTCTCGAACAACGTCCAGAGTCTTCGGTATGTACATTGCATATACCAACTTGGAATCTCGCGTTGTGTTATTCTTCGTGGCTAAAATTGCTACCGCTTATTTGTACCGTTTTCTTAATCGACATTCAAAAAGCTAATATTGCGATTTTGCTCTCCGAATAAATTCAAAACACCAAACGCTACCAGCTCAAAACAATGCAATCAGACATGTTTCTTAATGAGATCGCGGTTCTAAAACATCAGCGCCCGGTATCGAAATAACTGAAGGTCTTTGGAGGTCTTAGTCCGGTGATTATTTATATATCCTTCAACAACGCCCAAAATGATGCGTTGTCCAACGACTGACCAAAGTCGACCAAATCGTACTCGTGCGTAACCTTCTAGATCCATCGAGTCAATGGAAACTTGATTCAGTTAGAGTGCAAGTTACCTATGCGCTTCGAACAAATCTTAATTCGATTCAACAATAAAGTTGAAATTATTACAACAAAAAGAGTCGTCGTTATTATACGCCGCCTTGGGCGAGTCTTCCATACAAAGTGACATCAGCGTCACAAACATACAAACACACAAACAATATTGTATGTATATATACAGGGTCTAGCAAAATGATCTCCCACATTTTAATCTTTAATAATTTAAAAATGGGAGATCATTTTGCCGGACCCTGTATATATATATATATATGTGTGTGTGTATGTGTGTGTGTGTGTGTGTATGTGTGTGTGTGTATGTGTGTGTGTGTGTATGTGTTTGTGTGTGTGTGTGTGTGTGTGTTTTATTTCTTGAAGCTTTACTTATAGACATTTTACATCAGAAACAAAAACCTTTCATAAATAAAATTAATATTTCCTATAATTAAAAAAATTAATTAAATATTATAAGATAAATGTATAAGAAAAAAGTACTAAATTAATAATGTATAATTATATGAAACAAAATGATATGTAAATTATATGAAAATTTAAAAACCGTATAGCTAATGTCACGAATTTACCGTTGTATTTGTAGAAAGTTTGTTATTGATCACAATAATGAGACAGAACTATATTTTGCAGCAATGTAATTTTAATCACGAGACGCGATAGTTTCTCCGACCATGTTAAAAAAAAAGTAAAAGACATAAAGACACTATAAGTCTCTTACCCCGAGCCATCAAAGTCCATTTTTTAGGGGTACAGAACTAATTGTACTACTAAAATAAAAAAATTTTAAATCGCACATAACATATCCTGAAAGGCATCACCACGAGTAATTTGAGCCAAAAACAAATAAAAATTGATCAAACCGTTCTGGACATACAAGTGATCAAAAAGTGATGATTTTCAAAAGTAACGTCTTCTCCTTCTTCTTCTCTGCCATATGTATCTCTCTTCTTCGCAGTTACATATACTTCTCTTCTCTCTCATCTTTTACTCACACCTCCACCAACTTCAACCCACTCCATCCTTTCCCTCTCTCCTCCTCTACCCCACCATCCCTTTCTTTTTCGCTCTATCTCTCTTTCGTCCTCTGTCATCCCCTTTCGTCTTCTCTCACTCTCGTCTGCTGAAAGTATCGGACTCAGGATCATAACCTTGACATTGTGAATCAAGGTCGTATTAATTTTTTTTGATAACTTCGTAACGCATCATAGATGACTACTACAATCTTCCGAAGGTTATTCGATGTACTAAACTTCATAATGTCAGGGTCATCGGAGGTGAATGGTCCATTTTATTAGGTGTACAACTTTGCTTTCGCCGTTTTCCTATAGCTTTAGCGGTAAATGGTGGTCGAAATTAATAGATCATAGACGTCATACAACATCTGTCAACATAACCCCATAGAAACATTCGATTTGTGTCTGCATCATAAAGTTATTCTCGATTGAAAATGTCAGTTTACGAGCCAAATTCTCGTCATTTACGGGAGATTTTAATTTTTTGCAATAGAAGAAATCTGCGGCTGAGGCTCATCGAATGCTCTCAAATACAGGGTGGGCCATCTATTGGTACGTTTTTAAAAATGCGATCAAATGAGCATACATTGATTTTTTATTAATTTTTTTTTTGTTGTGAAGCTAAAAGTATCCGCGTCAAGAATGAAAAACGATTTCGTTCATGTGGCTCCCTCTACTGGCCTTACAGTATGCCATTCGGTCCCCAATTATTAATGACATTTTGGACTACCTCGGCGCCAATTTCACTCAAAACAGTCGTAATATTGTTTTTCAAAGCTGGAATTGTCTCACACTTTGGGCCACAGCCTCAATATTCTCGGGTGTGCGCACTGTCCGAGCTCTGGGACCACTTCTGTCATCCACTAACATCCCTTTCTCACGAACTTTCCTCACCAATTTGCGTATAGCTCCTTCGGTGGGTGCTCTATCACGACCTATATTTCTTTTCAAAATTCGTACAGTTTCGGCGACACAGCACTGACTTTGAAAATAAGTTTTTAAAATTTTCCTAATAGATGGCCCACCCTGTACTTATGGTGAGGCCGCTATTAGTGAAAGAACGTATCGTGAGTGGTTTCAACGCTTTAAGAACGGTGATTTTGACGTCGAAGACCGGCATAGCAGTGGAAGAGAGAAGGTTTTTGCAGAATTGGAGGCATTATTTGATCAAGAGTAGTGTCAAAATCAAGAAGAATTGGCACAATCATTGGACTCAACAAGTCATTTCAAAACGCCTCAAAGCCATGGGAATGATTCAGAAGCGAGGAAATTGAGTGCCGTACGAGTTGAAGCCGAGAGAACTGCGTTTGTTTGCTTGTGAACAGCTACTTGAAAGGCAAAGACGGAAGGGATGTCTGCATCGCATTGTGACTGGGGACGAAAAATGGGTTCATTATGATGATGACCCCAAGCGCAGAAAATCATGGGAAGTTCTCGGCCATGCTTCCACGTCGACGGCCAAACCGAATATTCACGGCTCCAAGGTCATGCTCTGTATTTGGTGGGACCAGCTCGGCGTAGTGTATTATGAGCTGTTAAAACCGACTGAAACAATCACAGGCGATCGGTATCGAACGCAATTGATGCGTTTGAGCCGAGCATTGAAAGACAAACGGCCGCAATACAACGAGAGGCACGATAAAGTGATTTTGCAGCATGACAATGCTCGACCCCATGTTGCGAAAGTGATCAAGACATACTTGGAAACGTTGAAATGGGAAGTCCTACCCCATCCGCCGTATTCTCCAGATGTTGCTTCCTCTGACTATCACTTGTTTCGATCAATGGCACACGGCCTGGCTGACCAGCACTTACAGTCTTATGAAGAAGTAAAAAATTGGATCGATTCGTGGATCGCCTCAAAAGATGACCAGTTTTTTCGTCGCGGGATTCGTACGCCCGAAAGATGGGAGAAAGTAGTGGCCAGCGATGGACAATACTTTGAATCATAAATGTATAACCAGTTTTTTACAATGAAGCCTCGAATTTCGGAAAAAAAACGGCGGAAGCAAAGTTGTACACCTAATAATTTTAATAGCTTCTCAATGGGCAACGGTCGCCTGTTGGATAGCTTTGTAATGCGTGATGAGTGACTGTTACAATTTTCTGAAGATTTTTTTCGATGTGATGATCTTCACAATGTGTGGGAGAGTTAAGATCATCTGAGGTGAATTGTCCTTCGATGGTCACTAAGGGTGATTACCTTGACTATATATGTCACGATCAGCGTTATCGAAGTTGAATTCCCTATTTTATTTTTAATAACTTTTTAACGTGAGATGGGTGACTGTTTAACCTTCCGAAAGTTGCAGGAAATGTAATGGGAAGACAATTATCGTATGCCGCAGGTCTATGTTAATAATTCCAGATTGAAAAAAAAGAATAAAATTAAGTAAAAGTTACCGAAATATGATGAAAAGGCTCTCCAAAGTTTGTATTGTGACGTGACGTTTTCCGTCCGTCAGAAGGTCCGCATGGCCCGACCAAACAGTGCAGTCTAGCGTCCTGAGTCCTTCCACATTTTAGGGGGCGGACGCATCTCCGCTTTTTCCGCGACATTTGCGTGTCTCACGTTCGCGTTGCCGTTTTTGTTTCCCTTTTTTTGTGTATTCCCGTACCGAGCGTTATAGAGGCTGGCAACTCCCTCGATCTTGACAGGTTGACGCCGCCTCACCGGACCATGAAGAGAGAAGAAGGAGGACGGCCAAGGATGGGAGTTAAGTGACGATGCTGATCTGCCGGGACGCACGACATCCTGTCCCCGAGTCGCACGCAAGTGATATCATTCATTATTACGCCCTTTTTGTTGTCGCAAAGCATCTTCTATCGCATCCTCTTCCAAGCATAAGGCGGACCGAGGATTGGAATGGCACGACGGGGGTCCTCTACGCTCCAAGGACGGCGAGAGTCCCGAACAGGCGCCTCGAGGCCACGAGGCGGTCCGAAAAGATCCTGCGGCCTCTCGAATTACGCGCGCCAGGACATGCGACACTGACATGATGCGGTTCCCGCGATTAGCGGAGCCGCGGAGCTACGCACCAATCAGGCTCCCTCAGGGATAATGAGCCCTGCGTGCCCCCGGAAGGATCAGCGCCCGGCACTTGTGCTGTGGCCCACTTGACGAGAGCACGTGGAAGAACGCAGGACACAGCAGAGACAGGAGCATTTCGGAGGCGACCAGGACGAGCACCTGCGGGGAGTCACAGAGACGAGCGTCACAGACTGTACAGTCGCCAGTTTCCGAATCCAGCAGGCGTAGTTTTATCGTAATCCTATCAGGCGTATTACAGTGAACGTATTACAGTAAACAATCTCCATTCGTGAAAATGTCTCGATCAGAAATTCACAAGTATTTAAGTACCATGGGTGAATCTGATTTGTGGAAATTGTTCGATTACGGCGAATTCTTAATATGCGATAAAGATACGACAACACATATCGTGATATACTTTCTAAAATACGAATAGGTTTGGTAACGGATTCTGATATCAATGTTCTTCAGTCGAGAAAAATCCATTTCAAAGGAAATAGTTGCGACGAAAGATTGAATGAACTTTGTACTTAAATGAATTAATTACCGGTTGATATGATTATTACTCACGTGTTATTTATGCTAGATTTTAAACACGGCAATGCTCGATAAAATTGACGGTGATGAAATTGACGGTATTGATAGCAGTGATGTCGATTGTGTTCCAGCAATGAAAAAAGGAGTGAACAAAATTTTGGAAGACAAAGATGACATAGTTTCGGAAATAGCTGGCATTGAAAGAATAATAGCGATTAAAATTGGCGCTAAAGTGATAATTCGACGAAACATTGATATAACTTTGAGACTTGTCAACGTAGGCAATGTAGTTGCAGTTAATCGCAACTGTTGACGGAAATCGTATTGATTTCATTAAAATAGTTATTTCGGATAACAAAGAAATCACAATAACGAAAGTAGATATTAAATTCAAAATATTTCAAAATGGTGATACATCGGAAACAATTTCCATTGTCTCTCAGTTATGGAATAAATACATACAAAAGTCAAGGAATTACGTGTAAAAATGCAATAATGGATCTAGGAGTGTGTTCAGTGATGGTCAAGCCTATAGATTTGTAAATACACTGGAAGGTCTACATTTGATAAATTTTAATCCGGCATCCGTTAAAGCACTCGAGAACCATTGTAGAATATAATCGACTGAGATCTGTATTCAAAGCTCAGCTACCACAAATCCATTCATCCGAGAAAAAGGCTGTGAAAATTCATGGACTGTCGATGAGCTGTACCTAATGTCATTGATGATGTATAGAATTATGGTTGCGAGAAACCAGAAGATATAGTTACATGGAAAATATATGGCCTCTGTAATGACGATCATGTTTCGTGTTACGCTAATGTAATATTGCAATGTGCGTTTCATTGCGTATCAGGCAACAAATACCGAAAAATAAAGTATTGAACGCATTGACTGATGCTGTCTGTGCGTATGCTGAGCATAAGTATTGTAATATTCTAGCGATTAGAAGATCTGTCGGAGAACGCTTCGAAGAGCACAACAAAATGTTTCGAAATTTTTCACGGCTCTAATGTCGACGTATTCCAAAATCAATAATGTATTAGAATTCGAATTGAAGCACGTAATATCTTGTTCAAATGCCAAATGTAATTATAATGTATTACGCTGAAAAAGAGTTATTTGCTAATATTACCTATATAGTCGACATTAAAAAGGAAAAAAGATGTCACTCTGCAAATTTTGATTGATTTAGAATTTTCGAAATGGGAAACGATAAATGACAATTGTAACGAATGTAAGAGTTCTGAAAAAGAAAACCGTACTCGATTTGACTTTATTCATTTTAGTAATACAGCTCAATTTATACACTTTTCTAAACAATGCTTCTAAAAAAATTATCGACAATCGGATTAACGCCGTATCGATGCGTACTGTCACGATTAATAAAAAAAAGTACAAGATAATAAACGCTATTTCACGAGGGCGAAGAAATAAATCGTGGTCACTACACGTATATGTTGAGAGCAGACAAAAAGTCGAAATGGTTACTCTAATGATTTACAAGTTATCAAGAAAAAAATGGCCTAAAAAAGCACAAGGGGCATACATGTTATTCTTCGAGCAGATTAAGTAAGTTTGAAAATAACTTTTACATATCATGACACTTTCTTGAAATAAAACGGAATTCTTTTGGTATGTTTATATGAATCTTAATAAACTATTGAGGTTTATAATTAAATTTTATTGTCAGAATATTGAAACAATCGTCTGCTTTGGCGCTATATAAAAATTGCCGTATTGCTATATTAAAATATTGACTGCTCTAGCACTGCATAAGGGTTGCCGCGGAAATAACACATCGGCTGCTCTGATGCTGTATGTAGGCTGCCGTAAGCATCGCATTAAAACGAATGCAATAAAGTTCTGACTTGCCCTAGGTATTGATATATTACTATGAATAACAAAAATTTTTTACCGTAGTCAAAGAACTTTATGATATTTCAAAGTATTATTAAGAAATGAATCTCTATGTCAAAGATCGTATTAAAATCGAAGAGACAAAGAAAATGTCGTTGCGTTCTCACGAGTATGAGCGATGGAGGGACCCATTCTTTATTTTGAGTATATTCATATAATCCGCATGACCCAGATTTTAATGGGTCATGGGTGCTTTTGTGACCAAATCTTCAATCCGGTTGCTTGAATTTCGGTCCTCCTTCTCTCTCTCCTCGATCGCCATGTTTTTTCATCTCCAAAGACGAAGGGATTTGCGCTGTCGTCTTCTGCACCTCTCCGCCATAGTTGCGCACATTCCTCACGAGTCGCCAGCTTATTTGAAGAATTCGCAAAGGGTGGGATTCCGCAATAATTATTCGACTATCACCCTTAGGGTAACAAAACAACTCTATATTAAAAATTGATTTGATACACAATACAATGTATCGTCTTCGACGGTTACAAATGGCTACTTCGCACTACGCATTCTCGCGGTTTATCTATCAGCTGATTCCTCGTTTCGGCGGTTTGGAAGACCCTCCTATACTATAATCTTTGTTTCACCACCGGAAGAATATTCCCTTACCACATTTTATTTTTCGACCACTATTGCGAGCTATCTCAAGTCTTCTACTTTGAAGCCGGGCGAGAACTCTCTTTATTTTTTGCTGAGTATAATGACCGACTCCATCTTGTGACAATCATCATTATACTAATCCTAATTCTCTTATATCTTAACCTACAATTATATATATAAATATCCTATCGTTTATTACCCATAATAATCTTACCCATCATCTTAATTGTAATGCTTAATTTACTTATATTAACTTATTGCTAACAATTTCATCTTACTGGTCTTATTCCTAATCTTAATCCTACACTTATCAATTTACTATTATCTTAACTCTATGTGTTTCTGTGCATTTGTCCTTAATTGTAATCCTTCACACACGCATCACCTGCACCTCCTATCCTTCAAGGCCTAGCCGGCTTCGGATCATGTAGTCAGAAAATCCACTTCTGGCTGCATTTTAAGGACTACCTTTTTGAGATACAGCATAACGCGTTGCCGATTTGTGCGCATTGTCGTGCGACTGCGGATACGGCGATGCACACATTGTTGTTTTACCTATTTTGGGCCGCGGAGAGAACGTCATTTTTTGAGCGATTGGGGCTCGATATCATTGACAGGACATATGACATTGTCAGGACGGCTATGTGCTCCGCTGCGTGTTAGATGGCCCTCATGGATTTCTGCGAGGCCGTCATGACGGAGCGGGCCGAATGGAAGTCAGGCCCTGAAGAGGCAAAAGACTCTTTTAGGGCTTGAGCCTGTCTGGGGTCTGACGACATGTGTAAAATGTAAAATGTATATATAATTAGAATAGTATTTATCTACATATTTAGGATAGTATATATAATTAGGATAGTATTTATGTACATATTTAGGATTGTATTTAATATAATAAGATAGGATTCTAGTTTTAAGTAGTATACCGGTCATCACCATGGAAGTGGGAGCGTATACTCCACGACTTGGATGTATCCTGATGATATGCCGCCGGGTAGGCGGTTCTGAGAGTTGCCCAATATGATCTTGCGGAGGTGCTGAATAGGAGGAGCTTTTTAGGTAGGCGATGATATTCGCTGTTCTTCCATATAGAAGGTACACAAACTCAATGAATCCTGCACAATCAGGAGATCGGCTCCTGGATATCTTCTCCTCATCCGGTTAGGTTTTCCTTCGGGAGCATCCCGGATGAGGGACTGTGAAGATTTTTTTTATATTATAAGATAAGTTAACAATATTTATTATAATTATAATTATATATATATATATATATATTACAATACATACACGGTTAAAAACAAATTTTTACGTAGCGATGGTATATATAAAACGTCATCGAGCTTACCATCTAGCCATTTGCCGTTGACGAACATTTTAATATTATACCGCGACCTCTCACTTCGCAAGTCGAGTTATCACCAAGACTTACCGATTCGCGATAACCTTCGTCTAGTTTACTAAACCATTCCCGGCGGAAACACATGTGCCGTGAGGTACCGCTATCGAGAATCCATACTTGACTCGGATCGTCTTGCATTACGCGTGCAAACTCTGAATTTGATACCATGAAAGCACCGAAGTCGCATCATCCTTCGTCGAGTTGGGGATTTCTTTCTTATTCCGGGCGTCGTCACGTTTCTTGTAGCACCGCTTCTCGATGTGACCTTTCTTGTAACAGGAGCGGCAAAACATTTTCTTTCTGTCGTGTCCGGCATATTTTCCTTATTGCGCTTCCTTCTTTGAATTGACGTTGCGTTTCGAGCCACCTTTTCTTTGAATTTTAACTACGGCCAATGCGTTTGTTGTTTCTTCAAAATCGGCCTTCTTCGATGAGAAGTCGTTCGATGAGGTTGTCTCGATTGGTTTCGCTTACGCTCCCAGGCGGTGATGAGCGAATTGAATTTCTGCGGTAGGGTGCCGAAGATCTTGGTCATTATCATAACCTCGGATAATTCTTCGTCGACGTCTTTTAACTGCCTGGCCTGGCTATTCTCGATCTTGGCGACTCTGTTGTGCCACTCAAGTCGTTCGAGGCCATCTTGTATTCGTGGAATTTTGTCATAAGAATAAATTTATTGGCAGCACTTTTCTGTTCGTGGATAGAGCTCAGCTTTGCCCACATTTCTGGCGCTGTTTTGCATATTACTAAATATTCGAGTTGCGAATATTCTACTGCTGACGATAGGATATACATAGCCTTGGCGTTTCTAGTATTCCACGTTGCGCAGTCAGCCGCAGTTGACTCTGGTTTCGGGAGCGTTTGTCATGTTCATCAGGCTACTTGCCGTTAGAATGATTTTAATCTGGAATTTCCATAATTGGAAATTTGCGCCGTCGAATTTTGTCACATTTTTGAGGTCGATTGTTTCCGACATCGTGACATATGCTTACGCACGAAAGAACGTGTAGATTATTTACGAAAAGGTTAAACTTCTGTGCACAAGATGTAGAGAGAGAGATCCTCCACTACGTATGTAGCGTTGCGTGAAAAATGTGGCGTGTCGCTGCATCTTGACTCTCAGAGAAGATTAACTCTCAATGATCAAATTTTCACGAGCACTTTCTTTCCACAAATTGCCTGGGCCTATAATCTGTTGAGAGGTTAGGAATGTGCAAGCAATAATGACGACACTTCTTTATACGGATTTTATTAAAAGAAGACGCACGTGATTGCTACACTTGCTTGAGCGAGTCACTCAGCGAACGAACAAGAAGAGGGAAGTGATGACGCCCAGTAGCGATACACAGTGATGGCGAGTAAAAGGGAAAACGCATGGTAACACGCCCTCGTATGAATCGGTATACATGTGGATCGCATGTGAAGGCGCAAGATATGAATAATGCAACTTAAATCTAAATGATATTACAAAAGAAAAAAAATGATATTACATAAGAAATCAAAATATGTAGAGCATTAATTAATTCTAACGATTAATTCCAACAATTACGAGTACGATAAAATATAAAACATTTCAACTTAGATAAAATAAAATAAACTATATAAATAATGCTTTAGTATTCATTTAATAACAAGTAATTAGAGTCTCTGTAGATATTGAAAACAAAATTAAAAATTCAACTTTGCAATTCTCTTTTTGATATACATGTTACATCGCGTTCATTCTTAATTAAGAAGTGAGCATTATTAACAGTAACTAGCTAAATTAATTAATTGTCTCTGAAACATAACTTAATGCTTATAAATCACAGATTAAAAATGAAATACTGTTCTTTTAACATTTTTACGAAATACATTAGCTGTTTAATTACTTCAGTCAAAATTTCAAAAATTATACTCGGAGTACTGCCTGTAACAATACTTATTTAAAAGAGCTGGAAGGAAATACTTTTTATTTAAAAAATCAAGTTATGTAACATTTCATTTATAAAAATAGAATCTTTCAATTTGTACTATCATTAAATCACAATATGTATAAACTATGTAACAAATCTCTTTATTTGCAACGAATAACTGGCCTTGAATTTGCATATATTGATCTCTTCACTCTTCAAACATACAACATTTTCTTCTTTAAAATACGAATACGGCACAATAATTGGATTTATCTCATGATTTCGTGAAATATATGGGCATTTTACTTCAAATAGATAGTTTGGTCCCAACAATCTATCTCGAGAAACAGCTGAATATGGACATTCCTTTGATACAATTAGTCTTGATTTCTTTATCTTCCTTTTAATTCCAATATATTGAATGTACTTATGGATGGCAAATGATTCATTAATAATATCATAATCCAATGCTTTGTTATGTATTCTTTTTTTGGATTCAGCAGTCTTAAGGCAAGTGATTTGGCAGTCTTTTCACTCTTAACCATGCAGCAATCTTTAAAATGACTAGCTATGATACGAATCTATTTATGAGCAAATCGTAGGGGATTGTTAAACTGGCCACGAGTTTCTATCTTTATCTTCATAATATCTTCCTGTGTCACATCACGAAGGAGCATGCATTGGAGGAGTTTATTTTTAGGATTCATCTTTGATTCATGTTTGATTCAATTCAACACCATAGGGGTTTGCGGGAACCAAAAGGCATATTTAAAAGGCATGCTTAAAAGGCATATTTAAATAAAATGATGCACACAAATTATGAAGTCGTTCTTTGATACTTTTTCTCCTGCAATTCGGAGATCGGGGATTAAACTGAATAGAATTGCATCGATACTTTTTAGAGCAAGCAGCTTTTAATGGAATGCCTTGGTACTTCTTCTTTGGTTGATGGAAAGTTGCAATTTTTGAATGCATGCCTGCCTCAATATTATGTCACCTTCACGTATCATTTGTTCAATTCCAAGGAGTACCACAATGATATGCTTACAGTGAGCTGAGCTCCTTCCCCGCATATTCGCAATGAGTGGCTTCTATTGTAACATCATTTGCAATCATTTGAGATGCATGTTATAAGTTACTTTTTTATACATTTGAGCATGTATCACTCCTTTAAAAAAGAAAGTGTCATTTCTCTTGCAGTATCTGACAAATTTCAAAAATTGATTCTTATACATAACTTCGCCATATCATCCTTTTTCTCAAATCCAAGAACAAAAGATATAAATAATAAACAAGTGAACATATTTTCACAAGTATAATAACTACGGAATGCAAGTTACTTATTTGTATAGAGATCGATGTGAAATCTGGTGATTTTGGGAGTTGGGGTTGAATTGGCATTTATATTTTTAAATTGTTTATCCTGGAGAAGATCAAATTCAGGACTGGATTCAAATTAATGTTGACATCGAAGTTGTTGTTGTTTACATATGCTATCAATCTAGTAGATAGAAATAGGAATTAGTGACTGTTGATAGCCGCAAGATTATTTTAACCTTAATTCTTAATAACGTTTTATAAACAGTGTATTAAAATCCACAGCAAATTATAAATAAATAACCGCAGTAAGTAATTGTCTTGATATAGATACAATGATTCTTTTTTTGTGACTTTATTAAAATCACACGATAGCTTGATAGGAACGTTATACCGATATTACTTATCTTTCCACAAGTTCGGCCTTTTTTCCTCTCAAAGGCTTCCCTTTTTTTCAATTCTTCCTTCAATTGAACTACTTTCAATTGAAGGAATTATAATCCATATTATTTATTTTTCAATAATAATTTCAATCTACATCAGTCCATTCACTAATTCGCGCTTTCGCAATCATGTCCTCTAGATCAGTGCTGCCCTCTACGCTGAGCTTGTCAAATTGCCATCCCTATATTTCAAACATGTAACTCGTACATAATTTTAATTTTTTGACTAACAGTTATGTCAAAAGGTGAATTTACAGAGAATATTCTCAAATTTGTCGTCCCATTTTATCTATAATAATTATTAGGTATTGGAATTAATTCGTAGCGTTTTACAAGTGATGGGAAGTACTTTCATTAATGTATTTTTTAATGCTCATGTGAAATAAATAACATTCTTTCATTAAAAAACGCTACGAATTAATTCCAACACCTAATACATAATAGTGATATGATTTAAATATGAAATGGTGACAGGATTGATATATAACAATCATGTATTAAGATGAAATGCATACGTAACATTTATGCAATGCAAAATTTGTCATTGTGATATCACAAATGGATGAAATTGTTATTTATTTAATACTTATTGACATATTGATCGGATTTCTTTGATTTGAAGAAGTTTTTTGGTTATTTTTTGCTATTAGAATTAAAAAAATAGTTTATATAGTTTTGCAACTTTTTTTTAAATAAAAAAAAATTTTTTTAATACGTAACAATAAATTTTTTTTAAATAAAAACTATTTTCTTGTGTAATAAAAAGATTACTATCTTAACAAACACTACTCCGATTCTATCTTAACAAAAAAGTAATTTTTTTGTTGTTATTTACTTTTATTTTTCTTTCAGTTCAATTTATTATTTATATTGTTTCGCATACCTATATTCTTGTCTTATTAACTAATTATTGAATTATCTAATTAATTATTGAAAAACGCATCGCATCGCTGCCAAGATTTGAACTCACGATCCCTAGAACGATAGCCTAATAACATTTACGCTGAGCTAATCTTGTGATCGAGTCACTGCCAACATTACTTGTACCCCTTATTGTTTATATCATTCCTATATTTATATCGTGCCTCTGCTGATAGTTTAATATTATTTGAGAAGATTACATGGAAACGAAATAATATATATAACGAAATATATATAACTGATATTTATTCACTTATTGTTAGTTAGGAAATGATAATAATATATCTATGTTAAATACTTATCTTTTATATTTTTATATTTATAAAAACCGACATGACAATCAAATATATTATTATCTAATTGCATAAAAATATTTAACTGATAGCATAGGTTTAACTGATGGCAATAGAAGCAAACTATACAGAACCTAATCTATGTTTTGAATCGACTTTATTTACTAAATTGTACTGATTATTTTGATTATTTTTTTATTGACGAATAATCAGAAATAATTTATAATAATACTTATTGATCGATTGTTGATGATTCCTTTAATTTATCACATTTATTGTTTCTTAATTTGTTTATATAATTCTCACTTCTTTCAATTCTTTAAACAAATGTAATCGCTATGAAAAATAAATATAATTTATGAAATTAAGTTACATCATAGTAGTGTAATTTAATAAGATCGTATTAATGTAATAGGAAAGTACGATTTCATAATTTTAGTGATATAACTGTTATAGAGTTACAGTATACATTCCTGGAGAGAGAGAGAGAGAGAGAGAGAGAGAGAGAGAGAGATGCCAAATATAATTTACATCTTTTTCCATTATGGCTTTGTATTGTAAATCTATTTTGTATTTGTTATGTCTCAATCATAAAATAGTACATGAATGTAATTTAATTACATTTAATTTACATAATTATGTTATGCTAAGTATATAAAATGATATGTAACAAAATTATCATATTTATATCAGAATCTCATTTACGCCATAAAACTGTCTTGTTGTTATAAAACAAAGACATCTGAATAATGAATAGGAGTGGGGTGTATAAACTAGTGCTTATTGACTACGCCGCCCCAAACAAAAAAAAAATTAACATATCCTATCCGCTTGGGGCTTAACTGCCTAGAAATTACAGCATAGACAATGTCCACTTGGAATATTTCTAACCCATGAAGACAGTGGGGTATGAAAACAGTCTTTTTGGAACGATCTTTTTACTGTCTAGGCTGCAACTTCTAGATAGTTAGGCCCCAAGCGGGTAGGATATGTTAATTTTTTTTGTATGGGGGGGGGGTATAAGAGTCGGAAGTGAGAATCGCTTCGCGTAGAAAGTTGAAACCTATGTACAACAGTACAATTATAGAAGTCGAATTGTGTCTAATTGGCACCGCAATGTGTCTGTTTCAACTTGTGTTCGATTGGAATTGTGTCTGATGGAAGCTGTCGTATGTTTCCTTCTATCTGTGTTCGATTGGCACTGTGTTCGATTGGATCTATCGTGTGTCCGTTCAATCTGTGTCCGATTGAGATTATGTCCGATTATTTTTGTGTGCATCTGGGGACCCTCCCGAATCGTCTTTAAGATTCCCTTAGTATAAATGTTCTTTATGATTCTGTGAATTAAAGATCTGATGCATCAATTAATTCAAAAACTGAATAAGATATTGTACACAGCCTATAGAATTGTACACAGTCGATAAAATTGTACACATCGAATACAATGGTGCAGCTTTATATTTTTTGCTCCTTATAAAATAATTGTTGGACGCTGTAAATATTGTAACTTATTACTTTGTTTTTAATTCATAAAGAACTGAAAAATTTCTAGATCACTACAAAAGGAAGTTGTTAAAAAAAATGTCGCAGTTTTTATCTTCAGAGTAAAAAATAAAAGTGATACCTTTTTGTAATTTTTGATATGCAAAATGATAGATGATTCAGAAATGAAAACCATGAAAAAATTATAATTTATCTCAAAATATTAAAATCAACATATGAAGCTATTAAATATTTAACATTTAAAATTATTATTATTGAGTTTTTTGAACGTATTATTTCATGTTTTATTGCCTTCGTTTTTAAACATTATTATAACAATCTATGTAACAAAAGTTGATTCTTTTGGATTTTAGTATTCTTTTAACATTTTCTTTTACTTGTTTTAGTACACTTTCTATTTATGAAAATTTTAATATAAATTTAACAAGTATAAAAAGAAGAGCATAAGCGATTTATTTTAATATAAATAACAATATGAATACATTTTGCATGCACTACATTTTTTAATTTGTTATTATATATTATTGAAAATATTAAAAAATACTTATTTTTTCTAAGATTTTTAATTAGCTTATTTTTAATTAGCTCTCTTTGTGTTTTGATAACAGAAATCGAATACTTGACACTCTGCTGATATGTTTTTAAGTGTCTTAATCAAAAATTCGTGTTTTACTTTCTTATTGTTAGTCGTTATACTGGAGAAGGAATCTAGTTGCATTAATTGAAATTCTGATTAAACAAAACAAAATTTTCTGATTGATTCTACTATAATTTTAGTTTAGATACATAACTAGAATTTTAATTGGTCAGAATCTGATTCGTTCATTTTCAACAAAAAATTGTTCTCAATACACATAATATCCAAATAATTTAATTGATATCTCACTCAAGAATTGAAACTGAAAATTCTTTTTATCGACATACATGATATTTGTCTATTTGATAAATTTACTTATAATTTCGTTTATATTTATTTCTTGTCAATTTATGACTTTATATTGAATACTACTGTGACCTGAAAAATAACAATATATATCATATTATTATATAATTTTATACTTTATAAATAAAAAATAAAATTATCAACAACAATATGATATAAGAAATACTTTTGGTAGTCTTCATAATTATAAATTACTTCTCTTATTTTAGCGAATATAACAATAACAAAAATTTTCAGAATTACAGTTTTAGATATTATAGTTTTATAAATTATAAAAGTAATAAGGCTCAATAAATCAAAATAAGTAAAAAGGAAAAAAGGCTACTAGCCTAAAACATAAATTGATAAACTGTATTGTTTGAGATCGGTAATTCGAAAGAAAAGCACGAATTCTTTCAGTCGACCGACAGTAATTGTCATTGAACGCACCCATAAAGTGAGCTAGTGATTTCATCTCGAGCATGATCTTAATCCTCGTTAAAAATCAGCGATTTGGCGTTCTTTGTTCTTTTAAAACAATTCGGTATACGCAAACAAGCACCGGTAACGAACACTCGAAAGTTCTAGAACAATTCAATTCGCGCACGCGAGCGCCGCGCTCCGACGAATACGTCACGCGCTGTCACCAATCCCACGTACGGATTTTCTATCGCGCATGACTGTTACGTTGAACGTCGTTAGAAAAGAATCCAAAGCGCCAATCAATTTTGTACAACTAATGCCACGTAATAATTACGATTGTGGCAAAATTTTATTGGATTTTTCCCAAGAAGAAAGCCCAGGCCGAAAGCAATAAATGCTTCGATCTCGCCGTCCTCCGTTTTAGAGTCAAAAAAGTTCTCAGAGTTCTCAGAGTCATAGTCTCACTACTATATCGCTTCGTAAAACCGCCGTGCTAACCGCTTAGTGAAAACCGCTATAAAACGAATCTTTTCGAGAAGTGCCGCGAACATCGCCGAGATTTTCCATCACCGCGATTCCACATACAATTTGGAAAAGGTGACCGCATTCAATATTCTGTTAATCTAATATTTAATTAATTATATTTTCTGACTTTGTAACTGTGCATATTAAAGAAAATTCTTTTGTTGAATTACAAAGAAACGGAGTTCTCTTTACTGTCGCGTATCATATCAACCTTGTGCCGTTCTCTTACTCGAATCTTTCCGCGCGGTGCATTCCCGCACATTTTCTGGTCCTTCGAGCCGGATGTGATTCGCAAGAAATATTGTTAGACAAACACCGCATCACTTTAAAAATTTCACGTCAGCGCTCTCACTCTGATTCGCTCTCGCACAGTATAAATAGTTAAAAAATAAAATAAAACTATGACAATAAAATTAAAAACGTAAATTATAATTTGACAATCGGAAGGTGAACAAAACAAACGTTTCGATCCTTGTTGGATCATTTTCAATGTGACAAATAAATTAATGTGACAAACAAATTAACAATAGAGTTGTAACGTAGATAAAAACAGATAACGTAGATAAGAAATTAAGTAAAATTCGCATTCAGACGCAAAATTAACTATAAAACTCGCTCCAAATTGAGAGGAAATCAAACAAACGATTATAGTTGACACAAATGTGCTCCTCCGAACCGTGTGTGTATAAGGACTAACATGTTCTGTTAGCAAGTATAAATTATAATAATAAATTAACGACGGAAGTAAATAAAAATAATAAGAAAAGTACAAATCGAGTCGCAAACAATAAAAAGAAAGGTACAAAACAAGTAGTAAATAATAAGTCAAAATTAAAAGAAAGAGGCAAAAATTATCTTTGATATTATAAGACAAGCACATAAGAAATAATAATGATGAGAAAAAGAGTAAAATGCCGATATTCATTGTATATGTATGATGAGTTTAGAACAAATAAATTTATAATAAGTACCTTAATTGTGTCGAAATGATGTATTATCGATTAGGCAATGCAATAGGAATCGAAATTGATCATCTCTCTAGAAAGCTAAGCTATAAAGTACGACATATAAAGACAAGAAGGTTGAAATAGAAAACTAAAAAGGGAAGGGAAAAAAAAATAAATAAGAAGGAAAGAATAAAGTGGAAGGAAGAGAAAGTAGGGAGAGAAGAGAAGGATAGGAAAGGGAAAGCAGTCAAGAAGGAGAAAGAGATTGAATGATCTGTAAATAAGTATCAGGTAAAGATTCGGTATTATTTTGCCTATTAAGGCCTTGTTTCTATCTTATAATATGAATCATTTCAGACATCAATCTCTTATTGTAAGAAGATTCGCAGTCCAAAATTCTCACATTATTCCATTTGAAATTATGATCAAAATTGATTCGATGATCAGTTATGACAATAAGAGAACCTGTATGCTTTTGTCAGAGATATGTTCGTGTAGTCTCGTGCTCAATTTTCTTTTTATCTGACCAACATAACTCGCCTCACAATCATCACATGAGATCTTGTAGACAACATTCTGATTGGATAGGAAATTAAGCTTGTCTTATAGTTTTATAAATTGTGAATTGTGTCCTACGTTGCATGTAATAACAGTAATATTGTATTTTTGTTACATATTACTTTATTTTCGGAAATGTAAAGTACGGAAATAATAAATAAATATGATTTTCACGAAAATTGATATTTACTTTAACTATCGACAAAACACATATTTATTTTAATAATTATGGTTAATAATTTAAAATGCAAAATTAAAAAATTTCAATTTCTCCTTGCTCATTTATGATGGTAAAATTTTGTACATTCCTTTTTTTTCGCACAATAGTAACATTATCACATCTTAAATTTAACGTTCCTTAAATTTCTTTTTAAAATTTAAATTAATCGTATTCGATCACTCTTCTGTTTTTAAAAATAAAATTAAAAGTGATAAACAAAAGATGTCTACAGTAATTCAATCATTATTTTTAAATTAATGAAAAAATATTAATAGAAAAATTAATAATGTAGATTTCTATTATCGACTACGTACCTGAAATTTATCTTTTCTTCTGCGATATTTTATTATTTTGTATTGTTACATTTTCTACAAATTGCGATTTCTAAAGTAATTTTGATTTACTGGAAAAGAGTAACACGAAAAGCATTAACTTTCAAAGAGTAAATTCACCTTTAAATCAAAGTATACTTTCGGACAATTTATTAGCAATGTCATCTGATAATCCACAATTTTCGATATTTTGGCCAATATATTATGTCATTACACTATTAGTTATCTATATCGACATTGATTTCTAGATTCGTTCTGATATTGAGATAAAAGTATGATTCTCGCATTCACGTCGCTCTATAATAGACATAGTGCCATAAGATAATTATTGGTTTATAATACAGGGATAGCTGCAAGAAATTAGTGATCATATTTACTTTGCGGTAAATGTAGCGAAAAATATAGTTTTTCATTAAATTTCACTACGACTATTCATTTATACTACACTTGTACAACGATTAATGATAGGATAAACGTTGAAATAATTATAACGAAATAAACACAGACCGTCATTGCTTGTCATATGATTGTGTACAATATATTAATGATAGTAGAAAGACTTAAAATTTCAAAGGGAATTCTTGAAAATAGTCGAGATGGTCAACAATTATAAAACGAACAGGATAGTCACATACCTCTGCAAAGGGAGAATTATTTGCAGTAATACAACATAAAACAAAAGTTAATGTAGACCTAAGCCATATTCTTCTATCAGGCACTACGTATGTTAAAATAATTTTTATTTATTGCGAGTAAACAACATTAAGAAGATGGACTTCCAAAATGTAAATCCCTTAAATGTTCGTTTGAATATCATCTCAGGCAATTTATTACCTATAACTAGCGATGGTTCATCGTTTCATATAACATGGAGAATATACACTATTATCATATGGATAATTGAATTGTTCCAAACCTGTGCAACGATCTGCGGGTTTGTATTAGTGGCAAATCGTGAGACTTTGCAGAATGCTGGAACAGTTAGTATCGTATTGAGCATCGAAGTGTTCATTTTGCTTACGCGTATGTACGCAAGCAAAGACCTAGCAAGTCAATTAATCCAAAAGCTGAATAGCGTCATGCACTCTGGAGATGAGACTATGAAAAACATTGTACATTCAACTCTGAAACCATTAGAGATTCCACTTGAATTTTATTGCATAGCTGGAACTGGATCTGTAATAGTATGGTGTAGTATGCCGCTTATATTAATTTTTAAGAAGAAGTCGTTTTTCTACGAAGATTTTGGAATGATGGCAGCCTTCTCAAAACAACCGTTTTCAACAAAAGTTTTTGTGCTGGGCAATCTTATCGAAACTGTTGCTAGTGCTTATATATTCCTAAAAAAGGTTGCTTTGAATGTCTATATGATAAATCTTGTATTACTGTTAACAGCACAGTATCGTTACATCGCAATAAAGCTCGCAGCAATATTTCACTATAATACTTCACAAAATGAAGGCCATGAATTCCAAAAGGAAAATTATTCTGTAAATTTATTGGTGGAGAAAAAGATAAGAAAATTATGTTTACATCATAACACTATAATTCTGTAAGTAATCTGTGAATGAGCATTTGCTAACTTCACAATTTTTAACTTTATCTGTCTGTTAACTTTTAAATTATTCCTACATAATTCCTGAATTAAATACCAACAAAATTCTTATAAATGCCAATAAAAGTCTCCACGGTTCTTGAAGCGTTATAAATAGCATATTTATAAGATGATAAGATATAGATAATTCTATGATAAGATAATTCGTAAATAATTGGGAAGTATTATACTTATCAAAAAAAGATTAACATCAAGAATTATTAAAATAAAAATAAAATCAGATGTATAAAAATAAAATGCCTATACAAGCCTCCGCAGTTATTGGTACATAAATAACAGGGGAGAGAGGGGTAGCTTTGAATATTTTTTCTTCTCAGGCTCATAAATTACTATGAAATTATTTGTATTTCTGTTGGGCTAGTAGTTACTATAGAAATTGATGTACAATAATAAATATCGAAACAAATATCATAACGACATATATGTTTTATTTATATTTTAAAAAAGCACTCTTTTTGTTCAAAAGTATCCCTCGGGGAAAAAGGGGGAGGCAGTTTTGAATTACTCTGAGCCAGTTTTGAACGGATTGAAAAAATAAAAGATTAATTCCTTATGTATTAATTTATTCATACAAATAACCCCTATAGCAAAAAATGTCATAATTACATCACAGCAATCATGGTTACATTATGACGTGCGAATGTTCATTTTATAACAAAAATCACAAATGTGATGTCATGACGATGTGTGAATGTCTCTGTAATATGTGTTATTTTATTATGACAATCTCACAGTGACATCATTTTTTTTTCCTGGGCGGTTCTGTAGGATCATTCATAGCAGTCACTCATTTTTCGTACTTTCATCTCACGTGAGTTCTGTAGGATCATTCATAATAGTCACTCATTTTTCGTACTTTCATCTCATGTGAGTTTGTCCGCGTGATTCTGTAACGACGAAGTGAAAATACGAAATCACTAGATTTGCCGGTATGGCGAAAAACATGAAAATGTGAAGTGAAATATAGGCCACGGTCCGATTCACGCTCACAACGCTTAAAAATCATTTCATCCTTGTTGTTTGTCAAATATTAAACGAAGACAAATATGAACGCTCATATGAGCGTTATCAGCGTGGACCATAAAGTTCAATTTATTCCTAATTTTAAAATTGAAATTTGATGACGAATAAGTGTCGAACATTGATTAAAAGTAAACCGTGAGTTATAGAACTGGGCGACGATTTTCTGCCATTATTTACGAAATCAATCCTGTTGAAAATTAATATCTCTAAGCATTCTTCATGTAATTCTCATACATGGTTCAAAGAACTCTTCATTCTCTTCTTCCAGTAACAAAATTGCTACCATGTATATTGCTATTTGATTTATTTTTGTCTTTGGACTGTGCAAAATTATATATTTAATCTTAAAACTGTCAATTCAGTCGGCTGTGGTTCCTCTCTCGCTCTATTTCTCAGTCTTTCTTTTTCGGATCTCATTTTTCGACAAAAAATTTCTTGAAAATTTCGAACGAATATCCGTGAGATGACTCACCTTTTCATCATGATAAAAATTACGGAATCACGCGGACTGCTCACTTTCACTACATTTTACTTATCCGAATCGACCCCCTTATTGTAACTCTATAGCGATGTGAATGTGACCTTTTGTTAGGGGAAAAGCCTCCTTTTTGAAAATATAATAAAAATCGAAAAATAAAAGTTAAGCACTTTTAATGATTAATCAAAATAAATTAAAAATATGATAAACTCTGCTTTTAAATTATTAAAATTTAAGTTTCAAATAGACTATCTTTCTTAATTCTTACAACTCTCTTTTATAAAAAAAAACTCTTATAAAGCGATTTCTCAAGATTTCGCATCTCAATCAGTAATAATATGCGCCTAACGCTATTATCACAAGAACTCGAGTGTATAAAGTTCTCCTTTATAGTGTATAGTCCTCCTTTCTTCGAAAATTACAATTTTAACAACTGTTCCAGATTATTCTCAATTTCTTCTACATTGTTCCAAAGCGATATTATCTTATTCCAAACGATTCTTCAATAAAACAAAAAAAAAACAATTTTTTTACTAGCCCTTTTCTGAAAAATTAAATCATTTTTTCTTGCTACAGAGTGTTCTAAATTCAAGTTGCTCTAAACATTGTTCCAAAGGACAATTTCGTATGTTGAACGGAAATTGTAGAAAACGAAAAAACAATTTCTTATCCAGCACATTCCTTTCATAATACTCAAACAATTCATTATCGGTATAGATTATTCTAATTGTTCCAAACATTGTTCCAAAAGGACGATTCAGTCAAAACAGAATTCGTGGAAAACAAAAAAAAAATTTTTCGACAAATGGATTCTCGCATCAAAAGTAAATATACTATCTCCTTCTTGTTCCAATGCCGAACTATATATTTTTAGTTGTTCTAACCCTACGAAAATTCTGCAATATAAATCTCGTATTGCTACCGATTTTTCCAAAAATTCATCAAAAATAAATGTACGCTTCTTTTCATGTTTCAATGAAAAAATTTTTTATCCGAGTTGTTCTAGTCCTACGAAATATATTATAGTTCTGCATTATAAATCTCGCATCACTACTAATTTTTTGAAAAATTCAAAAATACAAAATATTCATTTTTTTTTTCGATTTTTGGTAGAACTGATAGCGATACGAGATTCATACTGCAGAACTGTCTTCCATTAGAACAACTAAAAATATAAAATTCTGTATTGGAACAAGAAAGAGATGGTACGTTTACTTTTAATCCAAGAGTCCGTTCGAAAAACTTTTTTTTGTTTGCCGTGATTTCTTATGTTTGATTTACGGAATTGTTTTTTTCGAACAATATTTGGAACAACTAGAACAATCTTAACGATAATGAATTGTATTTGAATAAATAAAGGTGAGTTATAAAAGGGGAGGCTAGCAAAAAAATCGTTTTTTTTTGTTTTATTGAAGAATCGTTTGGAATAAAATAATAACGCTTTAGAACAATCCCGTTGTATTATATTACAATTACCTTGTTGAACTGGCATTTCATGTTACATGTAACATGTGTTTATTGGGATGTAGAACAAATTGAGAACAATCTAGAATCGATGTCAAAATTATAATTTTCAAAAAAATGAAGCTAACTTCACGTAAGAATTCGATAATGAGTGGTGCTTTCTAGCAAGCGACGCAGTGTGATACAGTGATCATATTATTTTCGTTTAACATTAACAAACAACAAGGACGTAATGATTCACTGTGTTATACTGTGTCATCTATGTCTCTTGCTGGAAAGCACCATATGTCAGACAATCCGGAAAATTAAAAAAACCATTGGCTCATAGCCCTTATTATTATCTATATTTAAAAAAATCATATCACATAATTTAATTTCTACTGTATACATGTATTGTAAACAAGCAATAACACGTAAGCAGTAAGCAAATTGACCAATCACAGTAGAGACCGTAAGGCCAATAGCAAATCTCATGTTGTGATTTCCTTAAGCACATGGTTCATACAAAAACGTAAGACAGTAAGACGTAAGCAGTAAGGAAATAATAACATTGGATTTGCTACTGGTCTTATGGTCTCTACTGTGATTAGCCAATTTGCTTATTGCCTTATGTTTTTGTATGTGCCTTAAGCTTTATGAGAACTCGCGTAGCTCGCGATAGTCGCGACTGAAATACTCTAAGGTGCCCCATTTGCTTTGTTCTACCCCCTATCAGTCACTTTGAAAAAATATCTTATTTTGTTTACTAGAATAGCAATAAAAATCAAATATTTCATCTTTATTACATAGATATGGATGTAAAAAAAAACACATAGCACAACAAAATGTTAATTATTTAATGATTTAATTATAAAATGCTTATGTATGCGAGACGAAACGTTTAGTACGAAAGCACAAAAAACACAAAACGCTTCTAGATTAGATTAACGATTGCAACTGCGACAGCTACTACTTGACAGTTATTTGTGACTGTACTGCCATTTCAAAAATTACAAATGTAATCTCAGAAAAGGACAGTTCAT
>NW_011627316.1:544433-590250 GCF_000204515.1 Acromyrmex echinatior | reverse complement strand
TGAGCATTTTTTAGCATGAATTCAAAATTTAGAAAATAATATGTTTAAAAAACTAGAGGGAATGGCTGAAACATGACGGACCAATCACGAGTGATACCCGTATGGCGTCACTTTGATTGTAGGCTCTCTAGGGTAGCGGTAATTGTTGCGCTAGATTGCCTGTACATCGTCATTTATTATTTCCATTTATTACGCTCGCTCCTACAAACTTAGATCGCGTTCACTTGTGTCCAAGAGAAATTACGCAACGGAACACGTTATATCGTTTATTATTACGGAATATCGAGAAATCAATATTGATAACTCTAATAATTCGCACTATTCGCTTACTAGTATAATAAGAAAGAGCGTTGAATAATATTCTGCATGAAAATCAAATATAGATATTTTGTGTCTCATTATATAAGATGATAAAAAAGTTTGGTCATAAAGTTTTGCATTTATTAAATTATTAGTAACATATATTTGCGAAAAAACAAACTCTGGAATGTTTATATATCTTATTAAATAATAATTAATATTCAAAATGATTATCTATCATTAGCATGTACAAGCTTTAAGATTTCAAAAATGTATCAACGATGAGACTGTGCATCTTTCTATGAATAAATTCTTCCAGGCAGCCAATAGAATGATCTTCAGTTAATGCAATTGTTCTGATATTTAATAAAATGCAAGTACTCTCTCTCTCTCTCTCTCTCTCTCTCTCTCTCTCCAATTTTTTTAAATACACGTTATTAAAAATCTATCGTTATTTTGACATTGTTTCGATGTTAAAATTGGATACTGATAATCGCACAATGTGGCCAAACTTTTTTGTCATTTTGTACACTATACACTTTATATATTATACATTTTTTCAATCGAAATCTGCAGTTTTTTTATTAGAAATTGGCCGACATTTTTCTAAACTGTGTCCCAATAGGCGCAAAATATTCCTAGAATGTTATATAAATATTATATATTTATTAAAAAATTAAAATAAGTTATTATGTTAATATTTTGAGAACATTGTATAATATTTTTTAATATTGTAAGAGTATTCTATGGATGTTATATGTCCACTTATACAAATATCCTTAATATGTTTCCTTTAAATATCCTGAAATATTTATTAATATTTATTATTTTTATATTTATGCAGTTTAAATTCATAATCTAGTAATGAAAATGTCCTATCAATATATGCTATGTCTTGTGCTTAAATAACATTTCGGTTGATTTTATGTACACATATGCAGTCTTACAACTGCACGCCAAAATTATTTTCAGTTTTTAAACATATATTTAAACTGAACTAGTGTAACAGTTTTACAAATTAAAGTAAATGTTGTTATAATACTTTTTAATGTCCTTACAATATTACAGTAACATTAAATAATCTTACTTTTAATAATCATGTAATATTATCAGGAGTGTGAACATATAACAATCTAATATTTCAAAAATATTATTTAATATTATATTTCAGTAAAATATTTTTCAAATGTTGCGTTTAATATTCTAGAAATATGCTTAAAATATTGTTTATTATTAAATAATATCATGTGCCTATAGGGGTAATCCATTTTGAGATACAATAATTAACAACATTAATGAAAGTTTATAACATAATTATTATAACTCGCGGCGCACATTGTATGTCGTTATAAGTATATCGAACTTGCAATAATTAAGTATATATAGTACGACCGATATTCCAATTTCTTCTCTGTTTTTTTCTTTTTCTCTTTCTTGAACGTAGAAGAATCGGCATGCTTTGAGACTCGTTGATCATTCTATAAATAACCATGAAGATTCTAAAAGGACAACTCTTAATGAAAATGTCAGGGACCAAGCAAAAAGGTGTCGGCAAACGGAATTATTCGATACTCATGCGTCATTGCAATTTCTACTGGCATGATACGCATTTCACATCATTTCTTGCAGCTAATTTTTCTCTGTGTTCGTTGATTTGCGCTTTACCAACGTTATACTTCTCGTCACGGACACTGCTCTTCGATTGTAGCAAACGTACAATACTTTGTTGAGTTTCACGAGTTCTCCTCGCGCTTTCGACATTTTCGCCAATAAATCATCTATATGCGGATAATTCTATGATGCGCGTAGTAATCTTCTATCGATCTCTTATTATTCACGGAAGACGTTTCAGTCGGAGATAAAACTTTGTGATTCGCGGAAGCGTTATGAAGTGAATGTCGTTCTGAGCGCACAGTCCTTTGCTCACCGCGAAGATTACAGCAATTTTGCCTTTTATAAGTACCTAAGTCACATTTTGTCGCGGTGATGTTAAAGGCGTTCCAGGAATTGGAGCGGAAAGGATCGACGTTGAAAATGTTAAGACTAATCGAGAAAATCATACAGATATTCAATAAACTACAATATAGCATATTTTCTTTCTATGAAAAGAACAGCTGTAGAATTTCAAAACTCGTCAAGAAATTAATCATGCATAAATTATTATTCAAAAAAATATTGTAAATTCGATATAAAATTCTTAACTCGGAATTATTTTGTATCGAGAATCTTAATCGAAGTGTGTACATTAATATTACTCAACACATTTGAATATATTCACGAGCATCGCAGGTAGATGTTGACTGTCTGCCCGTCTTGTAAGGATCTGTTGTCACGACAGACCGTTGATAATCTGCAGAAATTAACGCGTACTGATGGAGAATGAACATTGAAAGACAGATGTATGCTGACCTTCGATATACTCTTATACGAGTTATACACACAACAAAGTATAAATGCACTGATATGCATGTGTCAGTGCAAATGCGTGCATTTACTCTTCTATAATTATATATGCATAAAGAGAGTTTATAAAAATTTTCCGAGACTAACATAACGATAAGGCCGCTACATCTCAATTTACATATCAGTATATGTTTTATTCATTTGTACTCCCTTTAAACATCATCTTCTTTCAAATCTTTTATGTATTACATGCACATATTTTAATATTCTTATATTATTTACTGCAAAATATATGCGCAGAAAATGATGATTAATTATAAGCAACGATATAACAAGAGATATCTTTCAAGATCCTGTTAGATTAATACTACAGCGTGCAAATAGTAGAGTTTCTTGTCGTTTCCGGCGTTTCATTTCAAACTTTACGCCGTGTCAAACTCGATGTTAGAAGTGCGACGCATGTCTGTAAGAAATATCGGAGGAAAAGCTGACCACTCTCTCTCTCTCTCCCCCCCTCTCTCTCTCTCTCTCTCTCTCTCTACATCGCGTCGGCGTCGCGTCGGCCGGCTGTTTCTCGCTGTTGCACTTTAACGGCGCAGCCACGCAGAAATAAGTGCAACGGTGCGCTGCAGCATCGTACGTGAATCGATTCAAGGCTCACTGAGCACGATCCTTACATTCCTGTTGCAACCGATAGATACAACCGCCACACGCGCGCAATGCTCGATATATGCACTGAGAAAAAATATAATCACTTTAATAAATATTCGTAATATTTTAATAAATATTAGTTAAATACTAAACTAAACCAACTAAATATTTATTACTTATAAAGATATATTTATTTGGTACAATAAAAATCGTTAATTTGATTTGATAATTATTCTTTTAAAAATTTTTATTTAATAAATATTTATTTAATGTAAATAAATGTTTAATTAACAGAATTGAACTGAATAAATATTTATTAAAATTGACTATTTTTTTCTTAGCTATATATATGAATCAGTTATAAAATAACTTTATAATGAGAAACTAGGATAAACATTTTGTATAAAATATATACATACAGTACATATAATAATTGTTTTCTACACAGAAAGAATGATTTTGCTGAAACATTAAAAAATTTAAACAGATATAGATTTAAAAATAATTTTATTAAAATAATTACCTGAAGAAATAAAAATATCAATAAGAAGTACAACACACACATCACACACACACACACACACACACACACACACACACACACACAGAAAGGATTCCAACATTGTGCCAATCAAATTTGTGGTGTAACCTATATTAATAATAAAATATTATGAACAACATAGCCACTATTATTTTAACTACTCAATTTGCAAAAGGAAATTGTAGAAATTTTATTTTCGTATTTATGAAATTCATTTTGAACTTATTTTATTTACAGAAACAAACCACAAATGGATAAATTATAAATATTTTACTTCTTTAATTATTTAAACAGATTATGCTTTATCAGTATTAATAAAATGCAAGTTAGTTTTTTCGAAAAATAAGACGGTATCTCTTTATAAAAACCTATATGTCAATGTCGGCGACTTCTTCTAATTTTTTTTTAATTTAAATTTTCTTCGACGATATGTTATTATGTAAGTTTATTTCATCAATTAATGATATGTATTTAATCGTGATTTGTATTTAAATGCAAATTTTAATGATGACATATTTCTTTTTTCGTTATTTATTTTTTTTTATAGAAAAAGTGGCTTTATGTTTTATAAATCGAAAATAAACGTTCATTGAGTAACAATAACAAGTTAATGGTAAGGTCGCACAAGTTAATTGGTACAAGGCGATGCCATTTTTTATCATAAAACCTCAGACCACTTGGATTTCGTAAAAGGCGCTGTAGCGACAACGGTTTCCCTTTCATTCGTACATTTTACACCGCATAAGCGTGCAGGCGTGGGCGTGTGTAACTGCACTTACACGTGCACGCGTGTCGGAACGTGCTATACATCACGGCTTACATACGGTTTATCCGCTTACGGATAATAATTCGGCAAACAAAAATCGATTTTGCACGTGAATTTCTTTAAGATCCAATGTACAATACAGAGTGGCAAAAAAGTTTGACCACAAAATTTAGTCTTTTTATTAAATTAGTATATTGTTGTAAATTTACAAAACAACTCTAAAGTGTTAGTTATATCTTATTAAATATAAAAAATAATAATTAACATTTTTAAAATGGCCACTTTTAGCTTCGATACACTGAAAAAAAAAAATTAAATTTTAATAAATATTTCTTTGAATAGTCATAGCGGAATATTTGCTTATGGTAAAAAAATATTTAAATAAATGAAAAAAATGATAGTTGAATCAAACTAATGGTTCTAATAAAGATGTGTTTAAAAGTAAATATTTCGCTAGAGAACTATTCAAAGAAATATTTATTGAAATTTACTAAATTTTTTTCAGTACAAACTTCAAGACGCTTCGAGAATGCATCAACACTGGCCGTACATCATCTTTTTCACAGATAAATTCTACAAATATTCCAAATAGTCATAGAACGGTCATCGATTGACAGAAATCTTTTAATTCGAAGCATTTTGGTATTTAATAAGATTTTTAATATTTAATAAGATGTAACTACCATTCCAGAATTTTTTTTTCTTTAAATATATTTTACTATTCAAGTAAGCTGATGTTATTTATAGTAATTTTCAAAATGACGTCTTTAATATATCCTCAATTTATAATTATATATTTTTATTCCATCTATTTGCAAACTGGATTTTTTGTCCAGCCCAAGTTTTTTTACTATTGCAGACTTTACTTTCAAAAAAATTTAGAATTATTTTTCAATATTTCTATTAAATAACCAAATAGTCTTTTAATTCAAATATTAAAACATTTATTTAATAAAAGTTGAGCAAAAATGAGAGTGAAATTTGAAAGTAAAATTTTGCTTTTGTCAAAAAAGCCCAGATTGTCGACGATTAATGTCATTTTGACATCAAAGTGATGGCAAATAATGTCAACTTGCTCTGAATAATAATTTCATAAACACAAAATTTTGCTGTCAAACATTTTTATCACCCTACAGATCTAAGTCTTTAACCTTTTGCTTTAAGTTCGAGGTATTTTTTCTGGTAAAAAGCGTTTTCCGGCACAGACTTAATCTCTAATTTTTAAACGAGCTGTCCAGATTTTAATTTAATATAAAAGATCTTAAAGCAAATTACGTCACAGTTCAGAGCTTAAAGTAAAAAGCAAAAACTTACCACATCTCTTGTAGAGCTGGAGACTTTTAATTGCGAACGAGCATTTCATTCTCATAAAATTGATGTGAGAATTCGGAGATATTCAAGACAGAAAGTCAACTGAACAGATTCGTCCAATGATTGCAACAAGTTTGCGGAAATGAGGAGATAAATCAAATGACGGGTAAGAAAATGTAACGCTCACTTGGATCATTCTTGCGATACTCGGGGACTTTTTGCAATGCCAGGCTGTAAATGGAGCTAATGTAAAATATCGATACGGTAAATAGTAGCGATTAAATTTATGGTGTACTTGCGGCGGGATTGTGCAAGCGACGCGGTCGATTATACGGCTGACAAAGATCAATGCTTTTACGTAGACGTGACGCTTGCGTAATCGCAAGGAGACAGATGATCACGCGAGAGTCACCTTGCTCCTTTTAAGCATTCATACATATTAAATACCTCAATTTCACTCTCGACCATGCACGCACCATCTTTGGTTCTCATATTCATGTTAAATTGTGCAACTGCCCGATGATGCATTGCGTAAGAACATGCCTGCCCGATGTACGTTTCATCGAAAATTGTCTTTGGTCATTCGCCGCTTAAAACTTGATAACTTTAAAACACATTTCGTGTCGTGTAGTCATAAAGAACCCATACAGAAAAACTTCATAAATTTTTCATTGTTTTATTATTTAACTTAATTAATTGTGCGCATGTTAGGTGCAAGCAATTAGAAATTTACGTACCGTCAGACAGTTAATATTTCTATAGAGATTCAAGCTTCACTGACTCGTGTATTCGCACTTAAAATAGCAACGTTACTGCATGCGAAAACAGAGCGTAACAGTGCGTGGTACAGTTATTCGGTGTTTTTTCGACGTAATCGCCAAGCTCTCTTATCTAGTTCCCTCCACTTACGTTTTACGATGGAAGGTCTTCCTCAGAACTTAAATTATCACTTTGATTACATTAAAAACAATGCCATATTATTGTATAATTCGCCCAGAGCATTCTCGCAGTTATTTCTCGAATGATAAAAATTGCGTACACGTGTGCCACTATCGATCGATCGAATAATTTTACCTCGGTATTGTTCGCAACGTTTTTTCTCACAGAGATAATTTGAAACATGCCGACTTTATGAGTGTATCGCGAGACAAGTAAGGAATGCCTCTAAATACCGGTTACGGCCCCACCAATGACTAAGTGCACGTTCTATTCGTTACTATTTCGCAGGATTTACAAGACGGTTAAACGATCATTTGTGATGCAAGCCACCGTTAATAAATGTGCAGAGATATTTCTCTGATATTTTCAGAAATCGGAACTCGCGTCGAAGTATCCCAATCTCGTAAAAAGCTCAACTCTTTTTATATTTAATGCATGAACAACCGAATCGTAAATTGTATAATCATGCTGTTTTATAATATAACGCAAGTAACATTTCAAGTTATATAATACAATATTACAATACAGTTTTATTTTTATAATAACGAAATCACGAATATATATATTAATATTATTATACAATATAATTTTCTTCAGCTTTGGGAGAAAGAACGTTATACAATTTAGATATTTCAATTAAAAACTTTTATTAGAGAATTTGTAGATATTGAATTTAATACATTTTATGTATTTCAAACAGCAAATTTTTGTATTAATTTAACACAAAATAAATATGTTAGAATGTAACACATTTTGCAGAAAATAATACAAACAATGTAACACTTCGATGATTTAAAAAGAAATTGTGTGTATGGAAACTTTTTTTTAAATAAAATTAACATTTATAATATGTTAAATTGACACATTTTATTTATCTTAAAATTTACATTAAAAAATATATATTATTTTTATTTGTTTACTCATAAGTTGTGTTATTTTAATATTAAAAAATATTTTGGACATCAATTTAATCCAAAATATTAAAATTTAAATAACATAATTATATTATGTGAATAAATTAATTACTCAAGTATGTTTAAAATCCAACACAATTTTAACAAGGACTGATTTCAATACGAGTACAAAATGGTTTTTATTGTATACATATGCTGCAATTCTCTAATGTCGCCAAATTAATCAAACGGAAAGTGAAATCGGATAGAGCTATGAAAGTTCGCCTTTATCGCTGTAGGAAGTTAATGTCGTGGTCGATAAGGATCTATCGCACGAGTTCGATGCACGGATAGGCGGAGTATTTGTCATAGAGCTGATCGGCAATCACATTGGCCATTGACGCCTTCGCGATAGACCAACCGGCCGTGTTCCGCGTGCTCAGCGTGTCTGATGACCAGAGTACCGTGCAATCGTTTCTGATCGACGGATATATTCTCGACCGGATTGTTGTATGCGATGCCGGTTTTATGTACTGTGTGTGCCACGCGCGACGGACATGCATTACCAACACGCGCGCTGCGCATTAAATTACGCGTATCCGTGTCAAACGCGTCGTTACGGAATTACTTATAAACCGTTAAAAACGGCGGATGATGCCCGTCGTTCGATAATTTTTCTTAATCCGTCGACGTTAGCCGCGCGGTAAGAGGATACGATAAAGCGCATGTGAAGTTTTCCCGCTTTCCGCTACCTACTTTTAATCATAGACTACGAAGAATGTAGAATCGCTTCTTGCTTAGCAAAAATTTAGCATACAAACTAAAAAAATCAGACAATAATACAATAATGAAGTTTATATGATACACAAGAATTATATGAAAACAAGAATTTCGCTGAAAGATCTACAATTTTGCTGGATATAGATCTGAAAATAATTTTCTATCTATCATCATCTATCAAAATCATTTTGTTGAGAACTCAAAATATTGCGCTCATTATTTTTAAGTTTTTAAAATTATTTTAATGGTTTAATAAAATTGTTTTTAGGTTTGTTCCAGCAAAATTTTAAATCTTTCAGCAAAATCTTTCTGTGTAAATAGAGCTTTGATGAAAAAATTTCATTCAAATATTTGTTAATAAATAATACCAACTATAATTTTATTTTTCTAAATATTATGTTATTTTTCCAATTATTATCAAAAGGTTGATTATTATTATATTTAGCAATATTCATTAAATGTAGCACCAAAATATATTTGGTAGTTATTATCATTTTTTTCAATGCAGCGTGACTTTTTAAGTTTTATTTTGTCGGACAAATAGTTCCGATTAACATTTTTATTTGACTGAAAAACGAAAGAGATTAAATGAGAAACAACTGAGGAAAAATAAAAATAAATAAGTGTGATGTACGTCTTTTTTGGATAACAGATACCCACGAATTCGAATTTTAACGCGTTTATCAGGACACAGTGATTTTACAGCATCGCAACATTCGCACGTTATATGCATCTTGTTCACGTACATCGTAAAACGGGACAGTTGCCTAATGTTACGAAACCACGAATCGCGCGGGAGATCTCAGTTTAATGTGCAAGATCGTCAGTTTAATCGCGCTATGCTGCAATATTCTCGTGCAATATTCTCGAAATGTCTCCGCCTTTACGAACCTTCGATCCGTATCGAGATCCGAATGTTCGTGTCCTCTGGAGTTCTCGACTGAACGATCTTACGAATCATCTTGATTACACGCCTGCCGCATAGATCGTCGGACAAATAACGGAAATGATCGCGGCGGGTGTATGTAACAATACGGGACTCGGTAAGGACTCGCTTCCTGGTGTTGCAAGAGCGATACTTCAAGAACTGATATACACCTTATTGTTCCGTAGTCTGGTATTTAAGAGACAGTCGTTAGCACCTCGTATATCGTCGGTTATGCTGCCAGAAACGATTTGCCAGATACGTTGCGTAATTGTTGTAATAAACGATCCTTATTATCATAGCGAAGCACTCACCAGACGGGGCGTGAAAGAAACGGTAATTATGCGCTCTTGCGATACGCTATAATATATAAGAAGCCGAGGCCATCGCTGCGTCCGGAAACGACCGGCCGTGAGTCGCTTATTCAACTAATTTATTTACTCCCGATTAACTTTACCACTGGTAAATGTTATGTTACGTGCAAAACTCAAGCATTTTTCAAGATTTATTCATTCGCGGAAGCATCGTGAAGTACAACAAATTATTTGAAAATGCATTTTCTAAGATCAGATAGCAACGTGCATAATTTTTCTCAATCAAACAAACATAATTTTAAGAAAACGCATATACTTCCTTCCTTATTTTCTTTAATGTATAAAGTGAAAATATTAGATGTTAATCTTAATAATTCCATGCATAATTTTTGAATTATTAACTTGAAATGAGACGCGTTTTAAAATTTTCTTTTCTGCTGTGAAATATTGCTTACTTTCTTATTTACCACATTATATATGGAAAAAATATAATTTAGTTCAAGTATCTAAAAATTTAATTTAGAGATATACTTAAATCTAAAATCTTTGTTGGACTATCAAAATAATTATTACAGAATTATTACGCTCAAACTGATTGCTAAAATGTTAAAACTTTCATGCTTGAATTTTTTACATAATTATTTTAATGGTTTGTATCGATTGTAAGTAATCTATAGGTCCATTGATGACGTCGAAATTGTACTGTAAATTGAATGTGTAAGAAAAGTCGGAACAGGTATTACAGAAAATAGAAAGTTTATAAAAAGATGCTTTGAGCTTTATTTAGAGAATACTGACTAAAATCTCTAAAGTTAAGCGACATATATCATACCGAGAAGTAATTAACTTTCGCATAGCGGACAAGAATAAGCAAAGTCGCGAATGTAGATATCGATGAACCTCGAAGTCAACAATTGATCAGCTGAAAAACTGTCGCGAATTCCTGAGAATTTAGTACCGATAATAAGCAAGAGTTAATATAATACATTCTAAATATTTAATTGGAATTGATAACGAGCACGGAATCTAACTAGGATAAATATTAGTTGTGGATCACTCTTTAACAAAATTTATATTTTTTTATTCAGAACAATATCAAACAATTAATAAAATATTTAATAGATGATTGATCATGATTAATCGTAAAGATTACATTATGGATGATTTTATTCCATTTTATTATCATTTTATATGTTTTAATTTGAATTAAATAAAGTAATAACAATTATCTGCAATTAGACCACATGTACTAATTGCGGATCAATTCATCAAATGCTTTATCCTTTTTAATGGCGTTACTACATCCCGTAAAGATAATAAAATGATTTGCTCATGCATATCGTATATAACGGAATTATAATTGCAGATGATCCACATCTAGTTCTAGGATCTAATTGTGGATTATGATGCAGTTTTAACACATTCAAGTTTTTATTTAAAATTAATTAGTGACAATTAAAAATCAATAACAATTAAAAAAGTTGATGAAAATTAAGTGTTTAGCAATAAAGAAACAGTTAAATTATGAATAGTTATACTTTTTGTATACTATTGTGTAGACACGTATACTATTTAATATTTTATTTTGATACTTAAAATAAATTAATTTTTTCGGGATAACATTATTTGTAAGATTTGACAAATTTTGAAACATTTTTATAATAAATTTACGCAATAAAAGTATCGTTATAAGTTAAAACATAATGATTAAACAACACCCGCGGATACATTTAATGTCAATGAGCATAACGTTTCTTCCATGAAATCTAATGCTATTTACTACCTACTATAAAAACCATAAGGCCAATTCTTATGATATTACACTGAATGAATTTTTAAAGATACATACGTTCGTTAATTTCGCACATTTAATTAATTTAGTTAACGATATCAATAAAATATGTAGCGCTGTTCCTAATAAATTAAATTTAATTGAGACTTGAAAGAGATAAAACAAATGCTAAAGTATTTTATGACATGTATCATTTAGCGAAAAATATTATAATTATTTAAATATAAAAAATAATCCGGAATTAATACCTAATTAATTAATTTAGTAATTTTACCTTATAATAACTAAATAAATCTGAATATAATAAATATAATGATAAGGTACATGAATTTAGTCCGAACAGATAATCCAATAAAATTATTTTCAGATCTATATGTATCTAAATGTTTAGATACTTTCTCTGTATATAAAAATAATCTTATAATACAATAATATACCGTATGTACTTTTTTAATTAGATATAAACTTGAAAAAAAATATTTTAAAATTCTCCTTTCTATTGTAAAATATTCAGCTATTACAATTTCTGAAATTTTTATACGTAAACTTATTTGTTTCTGACCTTACATTCCTTGTATTCCGAACGTGTGAATGATGCATTTTTCTTGATTCGATACAAAGCCGGACATACAACGTTACGTAATGATAATAAATAAGTCATCCTCATATTATCTGCAGCTGTGAAAGCGACGTTGCGAGCGGGTATTACCATTACGATATACAATTCAAAAATCTGGGGAAAATTATTATCTAATGAAAATGAAACATAGGTGTCGTTTGATCATCGTCGCTGAATCAGAAAAAGTTTGTCTACTTCGTCTATCGTAACACCGAAACGCACGAACCACATTTATACGCAAGAATTCACGTTTTACGGTCGAGAAACATATAATGGATAGACATGAAAGTTATTGATTTCTTTCTGTTTTTAATGTATCGTTGCGTGAACGGTATACGCTTGAGAAGAAAACAACTTTAATTAGGAATCTTCGTAATTGCAAATCTGCTGATTTTTATTCTGTTATCTATTATGTTTAAAGCATAAGTGAATTTTGTAAATATAAATTGTAATACTAAATTGTGTATCTTCAAGAAAACAAAGAAATTCTACAATTGAGATAATAATGTCTAATAAAAATTATAAAGTATTCTCAGTAGTATTCAAGAATAATAAGAAAAAGTGAAAATGAGCTTTCTTAAATATTACAAGAAAAAGTAAAATAAGGACTATTGGAAGTCATCGTGGTAATTCGGAATTATTTTTAATATCCCTTACTTTTTCTAATGATAATATTTAAGGAAGCTGGTTACGCTTTCTCGCTATAAACAATAAGCGAGAGATTTTAGATGTATATCGTTTAAATAATTACAAAAAATAATTACAAAAAAATATTAATTTTTTTTATACTTTAAGAATAAGTATATATTATACAAAATTATGAGATATATATTTCAACAAATACATTTCATTGAAATTAAACAACCGTGTATGTAGCTACATAATTATTTATACATAACCAAGTCAGATTTATTCAATGTCGATAGCATACTCATTTTACGATTACACATGTGAATGCCGAAGCCAATAGTTAGTAATAGATTTATGTTCGTGCCAACAAAGTGGTGGAACCTCGGTTTTAATTACTCGGCCTAAGCACTCGTTAGTTTCGCTCAATTATAGTATGGAGAAACAAGGAAGTAGAATAAAATTAACGCCAATCACTTGGATCCGCATTGCTGGGCATCGCTGCCGCTAGTCATTGGATTTTATTTGTTTATCGCTTCTATTTGTAATGACAAACCGCTATTTTAAGTGTCATAACACGTTACTTTAAAAGATGTCTAGTTGCATTACTCAATAAACAGTACAACTGTCTAACAAATGAGATGTTATAGATTGCAAATCACAGGATATCTGTTACTTGAATGAATTATTGAATTATATAATTACATATTTTGTGACAAAGTATAAGCTAACTACACTGAGAAATTTATTAATCTTTTGAGAACTGTAGTTTTCTAACAAAAAAATAAAAAAAAAATATTTGTTAAGGATTTTCGAGATCGATTTCGAAATTCGATTCTGATGAATTTATTTCCTCAAAAATTTAAAATTATAATTTTTGAAAAGACTTAATCTAATTATCGAAACTCAAAAGGTTTGTCTTTTTATCTTTAAAAGATTTTAAAAGATAATTGAGCTTGAATGTATAGCTTGAAAATATCGAATTTTAAAGGGTAGTAATGAAGAGTTAATAAATGAGGAGAAGCAGGATTTAATATTACAGAGTTCATAATCAGTTAAAAGTCGGTTTGGAAATCAGTACTAATTATTTTCGTAAAACTGATGAGCTTCAAATAAAATTGAAAACTTGATGTTATACAAAACTTCTTTAGAATTGAGTTTTATGTTAATCAGATTATTTTTTTTTTAATTCTGTTATATAATTGGATCAATTATTTGAACATTTTCATTTTTTACCTCAGATACTAATAAAACATCATGAAATTATCCTAAAGATCAAGTTTCAAGAAAATTTAATAAATAGTTTACAAAATAAGAGTCATCCAGAAATGGAATCGGTCTATAAAGGATTAATACCAAACGTACCCTCCGTATCTATTTTCCTAAAACATCAAACAATTCCATTAAGAACATTATTTGCGATTGTAAACTCGCTTTCGTAACTTTTGACGAAAAATTAAATGGAGATTGAAAGCTATTGAGCTTTTAGATTGAAGAAATTGAGAATTACTATGTGGGTATATAAGTGCTGATCGTGCTAACATATAATATATAAGTAAGCCAACATTACCGGCAACGTAACTGACTTCGATACGAATGCGAACACTTTCACTGCATCTCCTCCGATCGAGACGATTCACACACATTCGTCAGAACAAGTCCCGCGAATTTCTAAGATGGAGATATACGAAATGCAGCCAGTGTCCCCACAAATCTCATCACGCGAATACCATTAAAATCTAGTTTAGAACCATGTTGTGGAATCCAAGTAAAGTGAACTCTTGAGTGAGTGAATGAAATATTCTCGCTCGTTTAACGGCAACAATCGCGTTCTCACTTTCGATAAAGTGCTCGTAAAGCCAGTTCTTACATTAATTGCAAGCTGATCGCAAGTTTATTGCGGCAGCTAATATGAAGCGTTAATTTTAAAATGCAAACTTCAGATTGGCTTGCAATTAACTGCTGGTTCGCAACAAACTTGTGATCAACTTGCAACTAATGTAGAACCGGTTTAAGAAAACTGCATAAATAAAAGTTGCCCGGTGCTGTATGCACTTGTACATGCGGGACATCAGGGTGGGGAGAAAGAAAAGATTCTTGTAAATATGTGTCGCACATAACGACGCCATGTATCATAACTAAAAAAATTCTTAGAGCTTTATGAGAAGAAAATAAACAATTTTCATCTTTTGCAATTTTTCTATAAAGTTAATAGTATTTGAGTAAAAAATTATTGAAGACCAATTTTCGACAATGTTTAGCAATTAATATCTTGTTAACTATTGCGAAAATTGCAAAATGGTAGAGGACTTTTCTTCTCAGTTTAGTCCATTCTGCCTTTGCGAAAGATTTATCATTATATTTTCCAAACATCTTGTATATAGGGACAATATATATTTATGTGTATAAAAGAAATAATATTTGTTATAATTTTCGCATAAACATATGTATAATGAAAGCCTAATATTATTTTAAATATTATTATAAAAGTTATGAACATACAATATATACACGCAATAATAAGTTTTTTTACAGCTAATTAAACAGCACCATAATTTTTTGTTTATATGTACTTTCTAAATATTTCTTGAAGTGAAATTTTACTCCAAAAGAGTTAAAATACTGCTATTATTGAAAAAATGTGAAAAATATGCACTTTTAAAGAGTGATAGATTTTCATTCGTTTTTAGAAACACATAGTTATTTTAAAAAAATATGTATCCAAATGAATAATTTTTTAAATAAGTAATATGTTTTTTTTTCCATCAACGGATTCATCTCATTATTCTGTTTATAAAAATATTAAGGTACGATTATCAAAAAATTAATAATAATTTACGAAATATTTAATTTTTTATCCCAACATTTGACAAAATAAAATATCTCATTAATTATTGGTTTTTTAATATTACTACTTTAATATTAATACTTTTATATGTAGAATAATTAGGAGGAAAAAAAACCATTGTGTAAAAAAAATCATACAATTCCGTTTAAAAAAGTGGAATGACTTTTATATCTTTTTAACGCCTAAAAGAAAGACAACATGATCAGAATACATCCCCCTTGAACTTTTGTTTGGCATTTTTCCTTTTATTATTAAAAACAAGCGATTTATTCATGACCTGTTTTAAATACTTTACCTTGTATATTTAATCATACAATTTTACAATTTGTAAATGAAGATTTTCTCATTTTATCTTAATTATTTTTTAAGAACATGTCACTTTTTATTGAAATTTTTGTTCCAAATCGTCAAATTTTTTGTACTACTTTCACATACAATATAAAAAATCTGTATTTTTTTTCATAATTTTGTCATTTTGTTACAAAATACGTGTAATGCATCCTTATGGTCCAATGCGTTGTATTCTCTTCCTCTTTTATTTCGACAGAGTGATTGCGATTACATGGAGAATTTTAGTTACCTCACTCGGCAAGAAGGAGATCTTCCGTCCGTCCCCTCGAGTAACTTCATTCACTAACTCCCTCGGGAGTTTATCAAAGCACGCAACTGTATGAGAAATCAATTATCCAGATTAGCTTCGCGAGATAAGACCTATTATGCCACCGTTAAATCTTAATTACGTTGAACGTCCGCGCTCTCATTCCATTTCAGCAGAATAACGCTGTCGGCTACACTCTCCAACGACTCTCGACGCCGTGAAATATCTCCTAAAGCTGAATATTATTATTAAACCTGGCGACATCTCTATCGATGCCAGATGATATATAGCCTGGTCGCGATGAAACGAACTCTAGCTGCGAGCGATCGTAGACAAAAAAAAATCGTGAAGAAAAAAAAGAGAAAGAAATAACTGCCTTTTTTAAACTCTACTTATCGTTAGACCCTACAGATCTGTTTTTTTATTCCTGTACTTCCTCTGAACTGGTGCACACAATGCAATAAGTTGAAGTGAAACAAACGTATACTTGTTTCACTTCAACTTAGATATTGCATCGCACCATGTGTACTAGTTCAGACAGTATAGTATAGAAATAATAACAGTCCTGTAGTATTCATTCAAATTGGACTCTTGATTTGCGGTTGTCGAATCAACTTGAAAAATGACATCGTCGGTGTCTCCACAAAAATCCGAACCGCGACACCCTGTTATACTATTTCATCTCTGCTCGCCTGAAAAGATATAAACAGGAAACGAATGATAAAACCAAACAAAAAACTAGATAGATAGATATTATTATTTATTAAATATTGTAGAATTGAATTTTTCAAGCACTGAAAACAATATATAATTAACAAAAATATATATAATCAAATTCAAAAATGAAAATAATGAAAATTAGCAAAAATAATGAAAATAAAAACTTTAAAGATAATAGAAAAGAATGATAGCAGAAGACTAAACATAATATGATACAAACATTAAACAGGCCTTATGCCTGTTCTACAATAGGGTCGTAAAGCAAGTCGTAAGAAATTGTTCAATTACAGTTAAATGTGAGAAGAATAATTGACTATGATTGGTTAATTTTTTACGGCTTACCGCTTACGACTCTATTGTAAAACAGACCTTAGAGACTTAAGTTGTAGACATAACATTCAAACTTTGACGTATGACATACAATATGTTATCGACATATGTCTCTTGGAGACACGGCAATAAGTTACATGTCATACGTGAAAGCTCGTGCGTTATTTCCCTGCTATAAATTCCTATGGGGAATTTTCCTATGGATTTGCTTAACCATGGATACCCATGGTAAATTCGACTAGTTCCCATAGGAGGAGACTCCTATCTTGCTGTAAATTCCCATGAGTTTTTTCATGGATTCCTATAGAGAATTTTAAAATTCTGTAAGAACTTGTGTAGGTACCTATAAGATTTATACAGCATGTATATATAGGATAACATAGAAAATTTTTCTACAAAGTTTTATATAGGAACCTATGGCATCAGTCCATAAAAAGAGACTCTTATAGGATAGCATGGAAAAAAGAATGATGTGCACGTTGATGTCGCGTTGAATCGGACCTAAATGATATACAGAATGTTCCATATTTGAGACTATTTTTGTGTATAGATAAAGTAGACTAAACTGAGTCGAAAAGTCCTATATCACTTTTGCAAATTTTCACAATAGTTAGTTTCTAAAGATTGCCGAATAAGCGGGTAAAATCGATGCATAAGACAACTTTAAAATATTTTCCAGAATTCTTTATTTTTTCAAAAGATGTTTTTCAAAGAACTCTTAAAGCTATCTTAAAGTCTCATGCGTCGATTTTAGACATTCTGCTCATTAGATAATAATCGCGAAAATTGCAAATTGATAGAGGAGAGTTTTAGTTCAGTTTAATCCGCTCTATCTGCACACAAAAATAGTTCCAAATATTTTGAGATATCCTATATAATATAAAAATACTCAATAAATATTCTAAGACATCCTATATAGTCTCTATAATATAGATATTAGAGTGTGTACACAAAATGCTATAACAGCCGACTGATGTAATTCCACATGAAAATGTAAGATAATTTTTCTATAACTCCAAAAACTGAAAGTCACGTAATAAATAAGGTATGTTTTGTGACTCAAAAAAGTCATGAGTTTATATTTTCCTTATAGCAGTCAGGATTTTTTTTACATGGAACGTACCTCGTTTATTAAGTATTATCATGGCTTCCAGTTTTTGGGAGTTACGAATTATTCTCTCAAATTGATATAGGTATCCATAGGAATGCGGAAAAGATGCCTCATGAGAACTGAAGACCTATAGGATACTACACTTTGACATATAAGAATATGTGCTTATAGGACAGAGAAGATGTTCATACGTCATTCTATGGCAACCTAAGGACATTTTCAGTCCCCATGGGGCACTTTTCCTTTATCTTACGCCTATATATTACTATACGTCAAACTGGTATCCTATATAGACCTTTTAGTTCCCATGGCGCATTTGTCCACATTCCTGGGTACCTATGCAAGCTGTGCAAATCCTATAGATAACTACATAAGCTCCTACAGAATCTTATAATCTTCTATAGGAACCCATGAAAAAAATCTATGGGAATTTACAGTAGGGTTACGTCTACAACTTAAGCCTAAGTAAGTGTTACGACAATTCTTCTCAGACTCTTTCTTATTATTTAAGTCTTATGTCTTAAGTATTTTTGTACATGTACCGAGATCTTATCTTTGCCAAGAACACTTCTCTAACAAAATTTCATCGTTTAAAATCGACGTTAAACTGTAGATCCCATATGACTGTGGCAGGTATTCATAGTCGGATCTTATATTTAAGACCGTCCCTAATAACACAAGGACATCCTATGGACATCCTGTGGACGTCCTGCCACTGGCCAGAAACTAACCGATCGCAAGTTTGTTGCGACAGCCAATATGAAACTTGCATTTTGAAATCAACGCTTCATATTGGCTGTCGCAACAAACTTGCGATCACTCCACTTGCGATCTATCTTGACCGGCATAAACCTCGACTATCCTACCTAATTTCCACTTCACGGGCGTAAGATTTTTGTCGCAAAAATTTTGTCGCACTAGATCTCCGATTCTAAGATCAGCTTGCACTCTTCTCCATTTTACTCGATTCTGAAGATCGGATACGTACTCGGTCGCCCAGAAGTCCTGAAGTAGTTTTTGTGTGAGCTGCCAATGATCAAGGCGGTGCAGTCGCAAGTCAGTCAAGTCATACTCTGGAATGCTCACCGTCGGATCTCTCGATCAAATATGATCGAGAGATGTATTAAAATACCTCTTACAAGATACAATTTGATACCTCATATATCCGTACAAACTGGGTCACTAGAATCCGTTCATTTTTTCACCTATTCAGAATAATTTAAAAAATCTCTAAAAATTCACCAACACACTTTCAACTTTTTAGAATAAATATTAAAACTTTATTTTGAAAAATAATAAACTGTAGTATAATTTATAATTACCGAAGAATTCAAAAAACTTACACGAACAGGAATCGCTCAGTCACTAGTGACCCGTGTTCCGAATGTACGGTAAGAGATAACTTTGAAATAATTTCTTCAGGCATTTCCAATTTTCCAGCAGATTTCGTATCATTATGAATACACGTTGATATTGAATAAAGTAACAAAAGTACGTAACGTGAATAATAGGAAATAGAAAAGAATAGAAAATGAAAATTAATGCGATAAGATATTGAGAGGTCACGTTTATGAACGCAGCGACGTTATAATAATAGAAGACTTCAGAAAGGAAACGACAGTTGTTTAAGAATAAACAGGATAGAAAATGCAGCCTAACAAATCAAGTTTTGCTGTAATAACACAAATCGATTACAATAATAAATTTCTTTTGCTCCGTAATAGATTTGAATGAGCAGTAGTACAATAATTTTGCTCCAATAGTAAAAAAATTTAAGAACACATTATTTTGCTTTAACAGCAAATTAACTTTGGTTCTAAAGAAATACATACAGCAAATTTTTTTCTGTCTTAGCAACAAAATAGATTCTATTTTAATAACAAATAATTTCTAAAATTGGTATCAATTAAATTTTATTGCTGTCATTACGAATATACAATAGCAATGATAGATTTGCTACAACAACAGAAAGAATATATTATTTTTCTTTGTGTAGATTTTCAGTCCCGACAGTAAATTTTGGAACACACACTCTCTCTCTCTCTCTCTCTCTCTCTCTCTCTCTCTCTCTCTCTCTCTCTCTCTCTCTCTCTTTCTCAAAAACATCTATTAATATTCTAGGCCCTAGAATCTAGGGCATACCCTCTAAGAATATAAAAGTAACAAGAGAAAAAGAAATGAAAAGATAACACAACAAATAAAAATATTTACAAAATAATATCAAATAAAGAAATTATTAGATAATACAATAGTAATAATAATGATAGAAAGAAATATAGGTAATATAAAAGATGAATAAAAATTTGACTAAAAAAAAACTAAAAGAAAAATCTTGACAAAAAAAAGAAGAGAGAGAGAGAGAGAGAGAGAGAGAGAGAGAGAGAGAAGAAAAAAGGGAAGAGAACGGGACAAAGAGATGCAAATGTAAATTAATCGCACCGTGATTGGCTGTATTCATGAGATCGACGTTTGCGGTTCTTTCTTGATCCATTGATGAATGGATCGTGGGTTTGTCCGTCTAATATCTGACTGTACTCAATCTGTCTTTCCTTCTCAATCTACACGCGTTCTTACTGACACGCATGCACACACGTGTCGGCGCACGTTAGATATGCACTTCGGACAACGAGAGACACGAGAAAGAGATCGTATATATATAGTGCCATAGGGGCGAGGCTCTTAAATCCTTAACGACGAGACTTAAATCAATCATCGTAATTAACGTGCGCTTTGTACCGCTAGAGTGTGGATTAGAATGTTCTTATTGCACACGACAGGATACGCCTATTCGCACTTACTCGATTAGTGTCTATACCGTTTGTCACATTAATTCAACAGTCAAAAATACGGTAGAGGAAGCCTCATTAATGAGTTTCGCCATTTATTCGTAACCATTGTATTAAATTATGAATATTGCATTACTTAATTTTTAATCCTTCTTCTACATAGAGCATTATTTTTTGAAAAAAAAAATATAAATTTTAGTTTTATATACGTATATATTGTGACATTTTTTACCGTCTATCACATTTGATCTAAACGAAATAGCGCGGCATTATCATCCATGCCCTCTCGATGCATAACATGGAGGACAGGCGTGTCAAAGCTTATCGCAATTTTCGAGCGGCTTTTACTGTTACGTTTCGCGAAATATTATTATTGCTTGCGAGTTTAAGATAATCGGTATATAATTTGTTGTCCATCTCACCACCTCAACTGGTGGCAAGGAAGAAAATAGAAGATCCACATTGAGACCACTCAAAGGAGAGGTAGCGCGCAGATGATACCGTTCTAAATTTTCGAATTAATTACCCTGTTTATAATTTGTTATCCTGTCGCCGAATTCTTTACAGGCAATTACAAAAAGGGAGCGACTAAAGCGGCATATTTTGTTTTGAGAACGACAAAGATATTGTTTTGTCTTGTCAGCATCAATAATAACATTTTCACTCTATTAACATATGCGATTTCATTATGAACATTTCTATCGTGTTTCATACTGGTAAATTTTATTGAAATACTTTTTCAATTCGGAAAACCGCTGTGCTCGAATGAGTAGAATGCTTACTGAAATGAGCAACATTTCGACTGACGTGCGGTCTACTTGCTGCGTTCAAAATCATTACCTAAGATTCAGAATCATCTCTCCAGGTGAAAAATGAAATTTATAAAGATATTGATGTTTTCTTATACAGTACAGTTTTACAAATTATTACAATAATTATTTAAAAAATTGATTTCTTCCAAACTATGGGTCAATGACTGAAGTAGCCGGACACGTATTGTTTTTTCTTTTTCGCTTAAGAACAGCCTGTAAAAAACGCATCAAAATTCTCGTCACCATCACCTGTCCCTTTTGTAAGATATTTACAAAAAAGAAACGAAGAACATTGTTTTGTAGAAAATGTTGAAAAAAGACAATCTTTCACGAAGCTGTTTTTTCAAAAATAAATTTTAAAAGAGTGATACGCAACTAGGATCGTATGTAAACTTTGAGAAAAAGGAATATTATTTTTTCCAATTCGATTACATACCTATATTGATAAATAAACCCATATTTAAACATAAATTATCCTATCATATCTTTGGAACATCATATTTCGGGAATTATTGGTTGTTAAATAAACGTTTCAACCTAATTACATAAGATTTAAAATTTTTCACTTTTGATAAGTCACAAGCAAATTATTCATTAAAATGTATTGCAATTTGAGAAAATTTATCTCAACAACTATTCATCGTACAAGGTACAATAAAAAACGATTTTGTAGGGAATTTAATAATCTTCCTTTAATAACCTTCATAAGAGTTATTATATGTAAAAGTAGTCAAGTCTGAGATATTTACGAAAAAAGTTCCAGTTGTCGAAATGATCAAAAGTATACCATTCTTAAAAAAATTCTATCACAGAAAGTATTGATCGAGCGGCCTTAAAATAAACGAAATTGTTCCTAATTTTATCAACTTTCTTTTTGACAATAATTTTTATTTTAATAAAAATGAACATCTTCTGAGATATTTTTAAAAAACATTTTTTATTAGTTTTTTAAAACTGGAAAGTTTTCCAAGTTTGTTGGCAGTTAGGACTTTTAATATGTTGTATAATACCTACACACATTTCAAACAGATTTCTGTAAACATATTTTTTATGGCAATTTTGCTTGCAAAAAAACTAATATTCCTGGGCTAAGTACATATATCAAATTTTCTGTTATTTATTTAATGTGGAAGAGATATATTAAAGTAAATGAATTGTACAGTTCGAAATTTGGTTTTAAATAATTTTTAATTAATCTCTGATTAACATATATATAAAAGTACGTGATAAAAATCAATGTTTCGGGAATTGAAATAGATAGAAATGAATTCGTGTGCTCATTGCTAAATCCAAAATTCTGATTTTTCAGATACTGGTCCCTATGACTCTGTTTATTATTTCTATTTCCACTCTACAATGTATATACATAAGATACTGGTATTGACTTTCATATTAATGTTCGAAGATAGATAACATACAGAGTGAAAAAGTGTTGGCTAGAGTGCTGATTAAAACTGTGCTAGTGTCCAGAGAGTCTATTGGAAAGAAAGTTGGAACATATAAAAATCTTATTTTATCAAATCTTGTTTCCAATCTTCGATCGTATTGTATCTATAATTTCTGGTTTCTTGCATGTTGAGATAATGTCAGAGGCGGAGCATACTGAAGACAAGAAATATCTGGAGTCGCCTGACAAATCAGAGTATGATAAGGCCGAATATAGGTGAGACGGGGATAAAAACTTAGCAAAAAATGGTGTTAGTCGAGTTAATGCTCGTATGTATTTAATAACATTGTTTTATACATTTAAATACATGGAATCTTCAATTTATATTTATTTACTTTTAAAAGTAAATAAAATGTGAATAACATTTTTGATTACTATGATTGATTTTATTTGCATATCACATTTATCTGTTAAATAATAATCTTTTAGATGATAATGAAAGAACCCTTGATGAGTCAGCTACGATCTAAAGGGCTTAGTTATGCTTCGTGTGACCTTAGAAATATCAATGAAATATTAGGATATTCTATTATTGTTTATACTCAAGCAAATAAATACACAACCGAATACGTTGATCAACGGATCGAGGAATTTCTGGATTCGTAGCTCCATGTTGAAACAGCTCTCAGAAAAGGAATTAGATGATGTCAAAGAAGGGCTGAAAATTTTAAAGCAACGTGACGATGTAGAGATTTTCAAAAACGAAGTTAACAGAAACTGGAATGAGATTATGACGCAGCAAAACATGTTTGACAGATATGAAAATGAAGCGTTTGCAATAGAGGACATAAATATCGATCAGTTGATAGAATGTTTTGAAATGTACACACGGAAAAATAATTTTTTCAAAAAATTAAGCGTACATGTGATAGGAACTCCGAAATTGCAATCAGTAAGCAGATAACTTTTCTGATCGAACTTTGGTCAATGTTTACATATTCCTTTTTGTATTTATGACATCAGTCTTACCTTCCATTTCTTTCTTGTTGATTAAGTTAAAATTGCTAAGACAATTAAAATTTCAAAAATTTATTGTTATAGATGCAGAGTCTCATAAGAAAAATATATGCTCTTTTTTGGACTATATAATCGAATTCGTACGAAATAACTTATCATATTACTAGATGATTATAAAAAGTTGCGTAATATATATATATATATATATATTACGCAACTTTTTATATATATATATAATTCGTGAAGAGATTAATCCTGTAATTCTTAAAGCGCTTAACAATATTGGTACAATAATGAAATTGTGTTATCAAACTTCTTGTCATTTTAATTTATCATATTAATTATATTTGATTTCATAATATTATTATATTGTCCATTTTATTACATTTTACACTTATCCCTTGTCAAAATTAAATCTAATAGCAGACTAGTCATGAGTTAGTAAAGTTGCGTTATACATCATTATTATTTAGTTTTTCAAATAGTGACAAGCTAATAATGTAACGCTCACTTTTTTTAGTGACAATGTATAAAAAACAATTAATGACTAGATAAAAAAAGGTTGTAGTGATAACATCAGAAAAAATTTTTTAAATACTATCTAGCATCTATCTAGCTATAACTAGATACTAAAATAAGTTATTTTTGTTTCGTAAGTACACTCTGAAAGTTTTAGGACAAATTATTAAAAATTTTTACTTATTAATTTTTTTATTATATTGCTACCTTACCTTTGACGGCTATTTGTTGCTTACTGCCCTTTGGTAGGTTTTGAACTCGGATTCTCAGGAAAATGAATCTTACAACCTATCCGCTGTGCCACTTTGACTTACATATATGTGTCTTTTTCATTGTCATGGGATAAGTGATTATATTACTTTTTCATGTTATAATTTTGACATTAAAAAGTTAATATTACATATAGACTTACACAGCGATTTTAAGTTGGTTTCATTAAAACGACTTAAAAAATTTAAATTTTGAATATTTTATATAATTCAAAATATTTTAAGTTAATGAAATACTGTTTAAACGAATAAAAGTATGTCCAACTTACTTCGTAAATTATTCTCTCAAATTTCGTCAATTTATATTTTATCATACCTTTATGTGTTCTTATAGCTTAAACCCTTGATTATGGATTATGATCCTTCAAATTTTTTGTGCCCTACGCTGGAGGCGCAAAATTATATTTTTATTGCCTAGTAACAGCCCCAACTTAATGTTATCTTGATCTTATTATTTTGATTATTATAAGTTTGTGTTCTATATACCTGGGTCAAATCGATAAAGGTAATTTTAAATTATTAATAAATTCCGTTGTGTTGAAATTATTATTGGCTACTTAGAGATAAGCATGGTACGCCGACTGACAATAATGCGCAATCATTTTTCACGATATACTAGCAAGTATCTAAAATTTACAGCGTATCTCTCGTACAAGCTGATGATTAACCTTTCGATCTAAAATTAATTCTGAAATAATTGGTAAATAATTGGTCGCGCTCCGATAATTCCAAGACACGGGTAACTTATTAGCGATAAGTCGCGTATCATAAAAATCCGAATTTCGATCGGTTCGACTGATCGCAGCAACTCGATTGAACTCATTGTTGGCGCAACGCGCGACTTTTGATTTCAGAGTCGAGACCAGACAAATTATCGAACTAATTTTTCGTATACAATTCTGCGAATTTACTAGACATTTAACAACAACGTTGGCTTGCTATTGCACAGTTTGCGATTCAATTGCAGTTGCGCCAATGCACTGCTTACGACCGACGTAATGTTTATCGTTCATGTCAGCGGACGATACGTGTAACTAATAGAAGTGAAGAATCGCAAACTGACGAGCAAAGAAGTAATCAAATTTTATGTTCGTAACGGAGAAAAACGCTTGACATTGGTGTCGTACAATCTGAACATCGATATAATTATCTCAAAAAATGACGTGACAACACTAACGCCGAAAGATCATAATAAGACTATTATTCCGCTACTTTCATCTTTTCGGGATAGACATGCACATACTTACGCAAGTAATAATTAAGTGCCTCCCAACATGAGACACACATGATACGATATGACAGAGTGCATCATTACCTTGTGTTCGTTAATGTTAAACAAGGATGAGATGATCACTGTGTTGTGAGACGTTTGTTGGAAGACACTATTATACAATACAATCAGGCTGGTTTTATCATAAAATTGACGAGCAAATATAACCAAGGCTCATAGATTTCTGATTTCTTTGTAAATTAAATCGCACCATGCTCGCTTATTATTTCTCGCCGTACGTTCAAGGTAACGCGAGCCATTATTGTTTCATATGCTCGCGCCTTTGAGTTCCATTTCCCTCCAGCAATCCAGTTCCCTCGCCCTCGCGCGGAACGGTATTTTAAGGCGGTCGAGAAGAAAAAAAGAAATCCTCTCTGCTGATACTCATCACTGTATTTCACACGTGGCGCAAAAAAAGAAAAAAAAACCCGTGCTGATTTTTTCGCAAGTTAACAGCAGTCTGTCGCCCTTCGCGATAACTGTAATCCCTAGTCCATTCTTCGGGCGCATGAACCGTAACCGACAGTTGACAAGCTTATCAAATTGCACGCCTATTTGAGATTCTCATTACACGCATTACAATGGATGACGCGGTGATATCTATCATTATGCACACACACGAGGATCGAGGAAGGCCGGTCAGTGCTTTCATCGGGTAGCGTGTGCACGCGAAAACTCGGCTCAAGAACCGCGAGGCCATTGATGATGATGCAATGAAAAGATACTTGAAAACCGTCTGCAGATAGATCAATGTGAATATAAATCAAGAATTAAATTGTTATGGATGTGGTTTTTTTATTAAGAAAAATATCTTTTATGTCTTTTTAGATATAAGGATATAGAATAAAGAATATCTAATTTGTTTATGTAAGTTGTATATTGGCTACATTATTTTGTTATAGATGATTTTATTTAATCGGAAAAAAATAGTTTTTATATCTAAAAAGATATAAAAAGTTATTATCTATCAATTTATATGATTTCAATCCAAATCATTTTAGACCTTCTTCCCTCTTTCCAAATTTAAAAGTAAGTTTTTTCAAAATTAGCAATCAATACATCCATCAATCCACCCAATAACTAACACACAGAATGTATAAAAATGAAATTTCTTAATTAAAGCTTTAAATCACATTTCATTTTATTCCACATTTTACTTACAAAAAAAAAGGAATAAAGAAACATGATGACGAACAAAACAAAAGTTGACTTATAAAGTCAAAAGAATTCAAAATAACTAAATAAGACTAAATTATACATTGTGTGTGTGTGTGTGTGTGTGTGTCTATCAAAGTAAAATGAAAAAAATTTTAGTTGAACTGACAAACTGCATGTTATAACAAAAGTATTTTTCTCCGATTGAAAAAGAATTATTTGTAACGAGTTAATTATTAATAGTATAGTCAATCTATAATTTACATAAATAAGTCATGTATTTGTTATTTTGATGTAACATATAAAAAAATTTTTTATTACATCTGTATGAAGTTACAAATATATTTCGTATCTTCAATATCTAATTTAATATGTCTGGCTTATAATATGGTCTTTCATACTTTGTTCTATATATAAACGGATTGAAAAATTCTCGACAAAAATATACGAAATTATGAAGCAAATATTTAACGCATTCAACATCTTGCATTACCCGTTAACATGGCTTCTCGCAGATCTTGCTGATATCATGCAAATATCTACATTTTCATATGTTGATTCTATCAAACGCAAACGCGTTGGAAACTCGAATCTCATTAATTCCGTCGAGCTGGCCGTAGCACCTAAATAGTCGGAAAGCAGCGACCATGGCTGACAGCTTCGGTTGTTTATCCGCCAGCTATTCCTGTCGAGATATTTCCAAGACTTGCTATTTTACTGATTCCGTTGGAAGTTATACGGAAAAACTTATCATTGCATGTGCTAATATCAAAAAGATGTTCTTCTTTTCGACGCAAACACGTTAAGACTGTTAAATGCTAAATCCAGTCAAGTTTAACTTCAAATTCGCACCAGTGGATTGCTATATAGTGAAAGAGGTAAATCTGAATTGATTTCTCAACAAAGTCAAAGATAATCTTACGAATAGTTTTCTATGAAAGTATGCAGCAAAGGAAAGTAAAGGAATTTATCAAGGAAGTTACACAATTTATGAGTTATTTCCGTGACTTGATTAAATGCATTAATACATCATTAAATGCTAACGTAAATGTTGCTGCAGTCCACTTTATCAAGGCGAGAAATAATCTATACCAAGTTTCTCATTCTAATAAAGTGAATTACAATATTCACAGAATGTAAGCATTTAATTACGATGTATCAAGACAAAGAAATAATCCGCATAACTTCCTTAAAAAAGATGCTCGTACAAGCCTCAAAAATATTAAAAGAATTTATTTATATATATATATAGAAAACATACTGGGGATAATTCTTGTCCCAATCAGAACAACAAGTCATTATGATATCAAAATGACTTCAAAATGATCATTAAAAGTCATTTAAAGATCATTAAAATTTGTCGATCATTTTCGATTCATTTTAATGTCATTTCGACGTTATCGTGACTTGCTGTTCTGCTTGGGATTATATTAATGAGCGTTTGCATGTTTTTTTCTTCCATTTTCTCATCCGCTTCTGGATCCATAGCTAGGCTATCTTGGTCGTGCACGTGCGGGAAACTCAAGTGTATATTCACGTGCACGGCCACGTGTGACGGGATATGCCGATGCGTATGCGTGCAAACGCATGTATTTGTCCCGCTCGCACTTAAACGGCACACTACTGCTCTCGACAAAACAAGTGGTCTAGCCAGCTCCACGAGCAAATTACCCACACTTATTCCGCGGCCACGTACGTAAGCGAGCAGCCAGGATGTCTTCATCCCAACATCGGCGGGCTGCTGTTGCTGTAGCGACAAGCGTCGATGCAGCAGTCGATGCTGCGCGCACGCCGGCTTGTCCCGTTGCTCAGCCGGCCATGATTTTTCTGGTCTCACGCACGATCGGTCCCATCGATAATTATCGACGCCACTTCTATATCCATGACGTGCCTTCTTCGTCTCCGATGAGTTGCACCGTGAATCTGCATGACCCCTCTCAGGACGCTGACCCGCATGTTTTTGTTCGTGAGGTAAACGACGAGTATTTCTCCATGGTCAATGATAATTCGAGTGAATTGAACCGTTCCTCAAAACTCGTTCAGACTAAAACTCATTCTGTAATAAAATTATATGTTTTTAAGAAACTTTCTTGAACTAAATAGTAAAGTGATTCATGCACAGGAAGAATAATTTTGCTGAAGTATCCGAAAATTTAGTTAGATACAAATTTGACAATAATTTTGTTGTCTTTATAGAAATTTAATACTTAGTACTCGATTAATCACTTATTTTGAGTATTTAAAATATTGTTAACAGCACTTAATTTTAATACTCAAAATAAGTGATTAATTGACCAGTATTAAATTTTTATGAAGGTAGATTATTAAAATAATTATGTAGGAAACTCAAATATAATGAACAGTGTTGTAAACAGTTTTGACATTTTAGCAATTAGTTTGAACATCTAACATCTAATCTTATTTTAATAATTATTTTGGACAAAATTATTTTCAAATTTTTTATTTTTTAATAATTTATGTACAATATATTTTCTCTGAATAAGCAATCAAACATATACTTGCTGGGTATTAGAGAAATATATGAGAAATCACGGGTTAAAAAAAATTTCTTTTTGTGTACTTATCAGTTTACTGAATCTGAAGATATACAATAAATTACACCTTCAACCATGTACAAAGACACACAACAGCTTTATTCTATTTTGAAAAAATTTTAAAATAATAATAAATTCCCGAGACATAATTTTACATTGTTGAAATTTGCAAAATGTATACATTATTTTGTAGAAAAAAGTGAACTGAAAAACATTAATTTTCATCACATATAAGACTTGCGCGACCACTGCATATTTTTTTAAAAGTTTGAAAAAAAAACTTAAATGACTAGATATTTTTAATCATAAAGAAAAACTGATTTCAATAGGTCGATTGAAAAAAAATATTTTGGATTTTTTTAATCGCCCTAATCTATATGTTTTTAAAAAATATCTTTAAAAATGACAACTAATCATACCTTTGACAAAACAAAGTTTTAGCTTCAAGAATCTAAGGTATAGAAATCTTTCAAAAATAAAAATTTTAAACTTAAAACCCTTTTTTTATCGAAATTTTATTTTTAACGACATTATAACTACTTAAGTTTAAAAATTTGTAATGCTACGAACTTTTGTTCTAATCTAATATAAATTGATCCAAAAGAGCCGCTTATAAGCTAGCAATTACTAGGATGGTCAATCGATACAATTTCTCTACGATGCGAAATTCGTTTTTATGAAGCAAGCTGGGTCTCTTCACGTCCTCGCGCGACGCATTCAGATTGTGTTCACGGATGACGCGTAAAGTTACTCCCACGGGTCCCGGTTTTAGCGATTTATCTACCTGCGATCCTGTTATTCTTCAGTCGGCGATCTCGGTAAATATTACGATCGGCGCGATAAAGCGGCACCTTTCGCGGCACAATACCGTCATTCGCACTCCCTTTGAGTGCGAAGCAGCAACCGTCGTCTAATGTAAATGAAGTTCGCGCAACGGTGTCCATGCAAGTAGCGTGTGAAACCACGACGGATTAATGGACCATTCCATTTTATTATAACTAAGTAATAACTGGAAACGAGACTTGTACATGCGCACGTACACTGCCGCGCTGCTAAATTCTGAGTCGTGCGAATCGTCCACTACAAATTTGTGCGACGTTTTAATCTTGAGCTTTACGGTAATATCAAATGAGATACAAGATAACTGGATATTTACACGTTAAGTACCTAGCGTTCACCAAGCGAAATTAATGATCGTCTTCTGGTCGTGACCGAGAGTATAATTAATGATGCCCTAGCGGCAAAATTAATTATTATACTTTGACGTAGTACGAGAGAAATTATACGGCTTTGCGAATTATTTTACGCTTTGCAAAATAATCCGCGTATGACTATTTATGTTGAATTCTGGGATTTTATCAGAACTCTAAATTCTTCTTATCCTTAAGCTATGATACTCCATAGCTCATTTTAAGTATTAAGCTAAAATTTACGTATTAAGCTAAAATGATTGTACAATTTTTTTGTAAGGTCGAGCAAGTTTTAATGCCGCAAAGTTTGTTTTTTTTTTTCGTGACGATTGCACGTGAAGACGACTCCCCTCGTTTGAAAGAAAAGAAGCCTTTCGGTGCGACGTAGAAACGTGACCATCGCCGAAGAGAATATTATCCCAGGCGTGCTAGAAACGAGCCTCCACATTCCTCGCAATCAGTCCAGTGTGCATACCTGTTTCTGATTCCACCGTACTACGCGGATAAAACATTCGCCCGGTTGGACCTGAATGCGTGTAGAAAACGACTGTTCGCTGAATCGATCCGACAGTGATTCTGAACATTGCCCACTTAAGGACCGGTCTGCCATGAACTAACTTGCCGTCGCGAAAGAACTCGCAGAAACAATGCATTCTCTTATCGTGACGCTTCAGTGTCCATAACTGTCGCACATTTATTGGCCTGACTGTCTTGTGAGTCTCTTCTGAACAAAATCTTCAAATTGCTATCTGCTAAGCAGATTTAATTTTCTTAATTTTGAAAAATGACTTATTTGGACCGGTATTGATAAATTCACACAAACTTATATTCATACATTTTTTTGTAAAGAATTACAAATTGAATTATTACGTTTAACATATCAAATGTTCAAAAATATATTTTTAAACAATTACGTTTGCTGCATTGTTAACATTTTTATTATCTATTGTCATAAACATTGGAGTTAAACCTTAAGAAAATCATGAAATATTTATTGTGTATATTAATGTTTTATTTTGACATAGGTAATATAGATTGGAAACAATGTTTATAAGTGCAATACGAAACTATTTTCTAGTGTCGTACGCAATTCCTTGGATTATTTATTTGATATTACTGGCAATAATTCGCATGTGCAACCAAGCGTGTCATACAATATGCCTTCTCTTAAATACCATCCATGAATTTCAATACGCATAATGTGACTCTCTTTACGACATACAGTAAAAAAAAATATGTTTAATTTTGAAATTTATACAAATTTTTAAATCTATTTTTCTTAAAAATAAGCTTGGCGTGTTAAAATTTTATTGTATCCTTTTTAGTCCTTTTTTTAATAAAAAAATCACTTCACATTTTGTAATTGCGGAACTAGTATATTGCACATTTATTCATCGCCAAAAATATTGTCTGTTCTAAAGAATATATGTGTTTAAAATAATGATATAAATAGAAAATTCTTTGAATAGTTGTTTCGTCAAAATAACAGATTTTTTCCCAATTTTTAATTGTTAGATATCTAATTAATATGTCATAGAATCGTTTAAATGATATGATTTAACAAAAAATTTAACATTTATATTATTAAATTATTATAACAATTTTCTAAATTTCTATAAATTAAATATTTCTTCGAAAATCTGATATTTTATATCGGAAATATTGAATAGTGTTCTAACACGTCCCAATTAGACATGACAATTAATCTCTATTCGGACAGCGTGTATATGGCTGTACATATAGCCACGTCGATTGCGATTTTTTCATTTGAACTATGCGGAATGATTTAGTCATGACTAATCTGAACAAAGCAATCAATATCGTACGTAAGCGCTTTTTTCATATCAACATTAATATAATGCATGCATGCAATCAGTTAATTCTAATGTCTTTGAGATACCGAAAAAATATATATCATTTGATTAATAATTAGTATAATGTAATAATTAGAATATAATTATTGTTATATATACGTATAAGGCAGCTTTTGTAAATAAAATTTGCATTAAAATATAATTGAAATTCATAGATGAAGGATATCTTATATACAAGTATACAAAATATATTCCAATGAATCATTCAAAAATGTTTCAAGAATAATAGAAGTAACATAGCCGATTTTCTGAAACTTAATTGCGTTTTCCGGCGAACGGAATTCATTTCGAGTATGGGTTATGCAACGAGCGTACGAGGCAAATGTATTTAATCCATGATTAAGACGGCGGATGAATTGCAAATCCTGACGTTAGTTAGTCACAGTATTTAATGCTTTTTGGCTTCTGCGTTCTCGCGAAAGCTCCGCTGAGTCACCATCAGCAATCTCTACGCGAATGGAATTTCAATTTCCGCAAATGGAACATCGTGGTCCCATGGCGTAAAGGTCACCAACCGACGATGTGTACGATCCGATGGACAGCTTGATGATGCTCCGGGTCGTAGCGGTCGTTACCCGGACTAAGTGGTCCGTCGTTACCATGACCAGAGTAAAGTGCTCTATATTCCGCGTATTGCCTGTCCGAACAACGAGATAATACGCGCATATACCGCAGCGTCTTTGGCTCGGTATCGAGGCAACGATTTAAAGTCTACATGCTACGGCATGCCATTTACCTTGGATTCCTGCCCACGTCCCGCGGCATAGCAGAACTATCGTAGCTGCTTTCGGCAGTCGAGAGTTAGTTGCCGCGTGACAATTCGTCCGAGACGAACGGATATCATTATCTCCGATAGAATAGAGTCTCAATGTCATGGAATTTGATTAAATCATTGAATAACGTTTATAGTAATCTACTCAAGCAATATGATAAAATTTTTATTATTTTAAATACTTTATTAATTTTTAACAAGCCACTTTCAAAAAGCATTATAATATATACTATAACATATTATGATAAAGTTACATGTAAAATTCAATATACAGATAATATGTAAATTCAATAATTATAGTGTATGAAATTTTTTAAATCTATCTGTTAAAAGTATATATTTTTACATGAAAAGTATATATTGCTTATAACTCGAAAAGTACTTAATGAAAATGAACTTAATTATAGTATGAATTTTTGAAAAACTCTCGAGATGATCTACAAAAATGTGTAATAAAAAGTAGGAGGTTCCATTTAAGAAATTGAATTACCTTCAAGCAATTATTCAAGATCAAACTAATGATCCATCTTATGTCCTCCTCAAAGCCATACAATTTATGTTTAAAATATTTTTTTCTAAAATCAAAAATAAAAAAGTTATTTGAGGAGGGACATTAAAATGGAACACTTTATATATAAGAAGCTAATATAAATAGATAACCTTATACAGAGTGTTCCACGAGGTTGAAACTAATCAGCTATCATTTTCGAATGTATTCAATTATTAAAAAAACAAAAATTGAGTTGAATAAAAAAAATTGCAATTTTTAATGGTTACAAAATAAAATTTAACAAAATGTTTGTATATAATTATTTTATTGATAAAACATATGTTAATAATCAATTATTTTTTGGAAAAATCGTTTGATAAAATATCCACACCAAATATTCTATTTTCACAGATTAATTTTACATACTTGATTATTATTAAATTGCGTGGTAAGATTAATAAAGATTTTTTTTATCTTTCTTACTCATACTTGTATTTATGCACATTGAAAGACTATCTAAATAAATAGGTATATATTATTTCTTTTGCATCGATTTATATGATACTTATTTAACCTTGAAGAAATATATAAGAAAGGATAAATTGATATATATGTATATATAATATATATTATTTATATTTACATTGCAGATTTTTCTCATGTAAAAAAAATGATATGAAAAGATCACCTCCACTTTTTTAAATGGAATTATATAATTTTTTTATATAATATAATTCCTCTAATTATTCATATAAAATATTAAGAGAGAAATATAAAAAAACCAGTAGTTTACAAAATATTTTGTACTTTATTCTGGCATATGTAAACATAAAATGTTAAATATCTTTCTATAAATGTTAAATAACTATTAATTTTTTAATAATAGTACTTTAATACTTTTATATACACAATAATAAGATGAATTAATTGAAAAAAAATTCATACCTAATTGCTTATTTATAAAAATATCTACTTTGCCTATTTTGAACGTACAATTTTATTTCCACTATAGATTATGTAATTTTTATACATATGATTTACGTATTTTTACATATTTTTTGTACAATACATATAGATTGAATAGAAGAATCTGAATTGGAAATAAATTAAACTCTTAAATAAATAAATCTTTTTAAAAGAAATAATTTATATCGTAATTTTTTTTATTATAAGATGTGTCGCGCATTTTTGTGAGCAATTCTGCAATTCTTCTCGTAGTTGTCATTAAATCATATTATCCAGAATTATACAGAGAACTGCAACGTTACTCCTCGCTTGTAATTTTGTGTCACGTTCCTGTTGTTTTCTCAGTGATAGCAAACGAGACGTGTCTCATCCAATGGTGTTGCGTAAATTCGCGCAGATTGCACGGAAAATTCGCGCGAGAGCGTGACGCTGTGACACACGCGGAAGCGCACGCTAGCTAACAACAATGAATCGTTGAAATAATCAGTCCTTTCGTAAGACGGAAGGATTCTGCACTAAGTCACTCAGTCAGTAGTCGGTTAATGAGGCGTGGAATTGAATCGCGAGAGGTGAGACGAGAGAGTTAATGAAAGTTCTTTGCGCAACGCAGCTTGTTAGAGAATGGCCAATTTACCTTTATTGTTTCAAGACAAGAATTTGGTACGTGCGTCCTCGGCGTGAGTCCTTGTTGAGGTGTGTGACACGCTTTCTTGCGACACATCCTTTTTGCAAACACGGCAATTCGCGTTACACAATTGCTACTCACGTTCTTTAATTTTGAAGCAAGCTATCTTCGTAATCGTGATAATTTGTTCGTGCTAAGAGGTGTGAAAAACGAGTAGACAAATTCATACCGCGGTTTGTTATCGACTTATAATCGTTATAATTAACGATTATATTCAAATAATGTAACACTGTTGTCAGTTCGCATATGAAGGCAGCGTATCATAACAGCGTAACATTAACAAAAAGATAAGCACAGCATACATGCTATATCTGCAGACTGAAAAATCTGTCTAATTTTATTTTACTTAATCGATATGTATATATGTATAATGTCATTTTTTATAGATTTAATTTTTACAATAAGTTTCCTATAGATAAATCTATTTCTTGTCGGGTCATTCGTTGAAAATATCTTCCCGGATCATACCGCTATAAATACTCTTCTGCGATAACGAGCATGGATAACTCGACATTGTGCGTGATAAAAATCATACCAGTCCACTTGCGCGATAACTGACCGTGGAGACGATACGCAAGATACATCGAGAAATTCTTTAACGACAAAGTTCTTCGTTCCTCGAGAGAGACTAGTCGTCCCAGTCTTGTCCCGACCTGTCCAATAATTAATCGACGCAGTTTTATGGAGTATCGGTCTTACAGATATAATTAGTACTTAATACTCGATTCCTTTACTAAGTCTCAGAACTGTGTCTTAGGTTCTTCATTAAAATTTTTTTTAAAGTTTTGTATTTAACCAACTTAAAGGAAAGGATCAGTTTGATACTTTTTAGTCTATATCATAATAACTATTTTCGTTGTCCTTACGCGTACGATATTAAGGACTCTTATTAAAATTTTATCATTATAAATTCTGCCTCACGTTTCAACGCGCAGATTTTTATATGGAAACATATTAATTGGTGTTCCCCTGCGAGGAATTCTTTGCGTAAAACTGGTCCTGTATGCGTGCATATGATGGCAGAGATAATAATCCTCGCATGTTTCTCGTTTAATCAACTCCAAACGTGGATTTCCATGTCATCTTGATACACCTTGCTTCGCAAGCGGACCCCTCTAGTTATCTGTATCGCATAACGAGAATTTCGTCTCGATGCGAATATATGAGCAAGGGTGCAGCCGTGCGCGCAGCGCGGGTCAAGGGGCAGCACGTTTCTCTCATTATGTTCCTCGCCTCTTCGAAATCCTAACTGTACAGTATACGCTCACCCCGCCCAAGGAGTCGCCATCACCACCACCACCACCACCACCACCATCACCACCGCCTTCGTACATGGAACGCAGGAACGTGGTCGATTATTTAGCCGAGTCCTCGATGAAGGAGCGTGCGAGAAGGTCGAACTCTGCCGCCGATGCGCACTAAGGGTCTCCCTAAGAATTGGTCATCGTAATTTACGGCGAAAACTGCCAGCGTCGCTTCGATCATTAAACCACCCCGATTTTCGTACGCAAAACCTAAATTACGATTTTTGCGAAAGAGAGAGAGAGAGAGAGAGAGAGAGAGAGAGAGAGATGCGGGAAATAGCACGAATTTGGGATAGGATTTTACTGCAATTGAGAATCGTACCTTCGTCAGTACAAGAGAAAATCTCTTGGTTTGAGATTTTACATATATTATATTTATTTAATTAACACTTTATTTTATTCGACCACGGGAAGAATGATTTTGCTGAATCTAAAAATTTAGCTAGATACATGTTTGAAAATAATTTTTTTCAGACAATCAAAATAATTATGTAGGAATCTCAAGCATGATGAGCAATGCCACAAAAAGTTTTGACATTCCAGCGTTTTACATTATTTTGATGGTCCAACAAAATTATTTTCAGATCACTGTTTAGCTAAACTTTTAGATACTTCAGCAAAACTTCTTTCCGCACGGATTTTGTATATTTTCATCTTATAAACTTACTCCAATTCGTTATTGTGTAGATAGGAATTACATATATGCAGGTTACGCAGGATTAGATGCAGAATTTAGATGCCGTGTTCTCTCGTGAAGCAGCTGCGCTGGAACGAAATGGAAATTTGCAAATTGCCGGTCGTGAGACGGGTTAACGTACATTGTCGGGAGATTCCCGAAGGAAACTCGAAATCATCTCTCCGTGTCTGTAAATTCCGTGATCAGTCCCACTTCCCTTCCACCCTCTTCCTTCCCTCCTCATTCTCTCTCTCTCTGTCTCTCGCACATAAAAGAGATGAGTGCGCGATGTTAAAGACCGAGGCAATTCTTCCTCTCCCTCGTGGCGATGATCCATGAACGCGGGATGCATGTCGAGTAAGTACGTAACCCCGAGGTGCTTTCTTAGAACGTAGGGCTTATTAATCGGCGATAATGCACGGCAAGGTTGCCATGCGATAGCGTTGGAGTCACGCCATCTCGAGAAACGCCATCGCCGCTTGCCGTGCCTTTTAATATACGACATCCACTTTTCTGATATACGGCTATGTTACGATGATAGAAAGTATATTTTGATATTTTTTCACGGCCAAACGATGGGAATAACGAGTATACCGTTGCGTGGGCTGCAAGTTTCCGGCCAGCTGCGGTTATTTCAGGATAATTATTAAAAGGATAAGTATATTAATGTCTCCTTTTCAGTGTGATAGTCACTTCCTTTGTAACATTATTAGTTAATTACATCATGACAAGAACTTGATTTATTATCTTTTAAATTAAGCCGTAAAATTCAACGACGTTGACATTTTAAAAGTCAGAGCTTGCATAACGTGATATTGCTATGTAATCATCCGGTTTGATTGCTCGCGCTGATCTTATCGATATTTATGGATGGAGATTACGCGCGATGATGAAAAAGTTGAGTCCGGCGGTCACCAGTTTGAAGATGGCATTTTAATTGGCACGTAGTCAAGCTTGCCCATAAATTGTTGATCGTGATAATGACATTTGTTCCGAATGTTGAATTGGTTTGCGGAACCGATCCGGCTGTAATCCGTTAACGAAACCAATCTCAATTAAGTTGGAAATCGATAATGAGGTTTGCCGCTCGCCATCGAGACCGGCACGAGATATACAACTAGTTGCAGCGACTTATCTACTTTCACATTCCGTTGAGCGCGAAACGATTTGCCTCCGGTGCTTTATTAACGTTCTTTAATTGCGAGTGCAACAATCCACCGTATTCGGCGACGATTAATCTCGTTTGTCGGCTTCGCGCATATTTTCCGATGTATTATTCTAAGCCAGTCAATACACAATCTTGTTTGAGAAAAATACTTTGACACCGCTCATGATTGATCTGTAATTAATCCTTGGAGCGAGCTTGTAGCTTTGGAAAGTCCTAATGAATCAATCACGAATATATTAATTGTTATCTACTTGGTGTCTACTTGCATAAAACATTGCATCCAGAACATTTCAAAATCAAATTTACAGAATTAATATCGTTGTTCTTGTCTATCACATAAGTGAATTAGTAAAAATTTTTCACAAAATTTTTATACGAATTGAAACACTCTTCAAAGTTATTGAGAAAATCTACATCTTTTCTTAGAGTTTTTCATGTACCCATATAAATTCTGAAGTATTCTAAAATTTAAGATTTTTCATTCTATAATTTCTGAAAGGATTTCTGAAAGGATCTTAAACTTTTTCAGATTTTGTAAGATTTTATCCAAAATTATAGAGAGAGAATAAGAAATTTCAGAAATCTTAAAATATTTTAGAATTCACATATGTATATAAAGAAAAGATATATAGAATCTTTCTCGGCATTTCTGAAAAATATTCCAGTTTGAAGAGAGATTTTCGAGAAATTTTCTAAAAACTTATAAAATTGTTTTGAAAAACTGTTTTAAAATTTTGAAAAATTCTAAGAAATATGTATTTATCAAAATTATAATTTCATGAGATGAAATATCAAAAATATGTCGAGAAAAGATCTCTGATGCTTAAAAGATATTTTAACAACGTAAACTGATGCATTAAATATATCTTCCTTTATTTAACAGAAATACTAATTAAAAGTATATAAAAGTATATAAAAAATAAATGAAAGTTTTTTGCTTTTGTATGTGAAGTTGAATGCAGTATAGTATTAGCTTGACCAATAATTTCGTGCAAAATTTTTATCTATAAATGAAAGGCAATTTCTTTATAGAAGACAATAACTTTAGTTAAGAATGTATTAGCTATTGTAATTCACTGTTTGCTATAGTTTTCGAACAATTTTATAATCCGTTGCTCAAGGACTTTCTGTTTTTTTCTGTCAAAGAAGCATTGAACATGGTGCGTCTTGAACAGAAAAATCTCCGAAACGAAATCTCGCAAACCACTTCTGGCACAGGCGTTCTTTGCACTTTCGCCATACACCGCACACATCTTTTTATAAGTTTGCGCAATATTATACAATTGTCTTATATTTGAAGTTTACCGCTGGACTAACGGCAAAGAACTTCATAAACACGAGAAAAAAAAATCAATAAAAAATTTCTCCTAAGCTGCGTATGGTGTCAGCGTCTCTCGCGAAAGATCTTAAAAGTATATAGATCTTAAGGCTCACATAAACTCAATCGTGTGAGTCAAATTCATTATAAAGTCCGGCGTGACCGTAGTTACAGAGATTTTACATATTAAATGAATTAATTACCGTGATTAATTATCTGCTGTAACACTCGTACGCTTTTCCTCGTGTTCGCTTCTCCACCCAAAGATGCAGAATTTCTCAAGATATTCAAGATTCGCAGGGTTTACGACGCCTCTGAAACGGCAGTTACTCACAGGTAGCGGACCTGCGAGAAGATTAAGAGCTTATTACGACTGTGACGGGCGATTAATGAGTCGGCTACTATAACTACAAAGGTACGGCGCTGCCTAGCTGACCTCATGTAAAATAAATTCGTTGGCTTCTGATTACAACAAAAACATGTATTGCGGGCGTATTCCGTTATTTATCATGAGTTATTCAAATCTGTGATCGAGGAGTTCTAATGGTAGACTTCGTAAAGGCAAGCTAATATTCAATTTTTAACGACTAAAGCCAACTGCGTCGTTAATAAAGGAGTAATTATTAAACGATCGGCATATTAAATTCGCGATACTGAATACCTTTCCGTCGAGTCCCAAGGCTATTGGCATAAAATTTATCGATGTGCGGTATATCAAATTGAGCTGCAAGTATACCATGAGTATGGACTTCAGTACAAAGATGGTCGTAATTGAATCGTGAAACATGAATTGTAGTCATAGGTCAACGCACAATGTTATAGTCAACCTACAACTACGACTTACGTTCCATGACTCAGTTACGATCATCTTTGTGCTTAGGCCCTATACCTGCTTATAGGTCTAAAAATGACTGCCACCTTCCTCAAGAAAGTTTCAAGCTATAATATATATGAAAAATAATACAATATTGATTAAGTATATATAACAAATTAATAATATATCTAAAATTATTATAGAACAAAAATGTAATGTAAAGCCTTCTTTAAACTCGTTTTATTTTTCAATTTACACACAAATTTTTGTGATCTTAAAAAATAATTCTCTTGTCCCGTTTTAAATTATTATCATGCTTGAATGCGATCTTTTATAACATTTTACATATATATATATATATATATATATATATATATATATTCCAAGAATAGAAAATTGAAAATGTTTAAAGTAGTTCTATAATTATAACATATATATAGCAGTACTACTGGATCAACAGCCAATCAGACTTCAGTAAACAGAGAAAGAACGTTCATGCATTTATCTGCCTCTCACTCTATTCGATTTCTATCCTCACCACTGTCATGTCGGTGGTCATTCTATACGTATTCTCTCATTGTTTCAATTCAATATTTTTCTAATTGGAATCAATTAAGATCTTTATTCAAAGCAAAGATACTTTCGATAGAAACTGTAATCGGAAAACTGTATTCGCGAAGTTTCTGCTTTGATGTTGTTCTACTATACACTGATCTGAATTTGAATCCGAATCATATACCGAATTTTATATACGCTTAGTTTCGTATCGTTTGTTATGAGAATCGTAATGACTATATCGCACATTGTTCTAGTAGCTTTTGTATTTCTATCTTTCTATATTTAAATATAAGCTATTCAAATAAACGCGTTATTAAAATTATAAATTCATATTTTGTTCATTTAATTAAATAAATTAATATTAATAAATAGTAAGGATTTTTTTTGGTTGTAATCTAACAAATAGGGAGAAAGTCAAGTTTAAATTGTAATAAATGCAAATAATCTATATTTTTTGTTTTTCTGTTTTTAATTTGGTTCAACTTTATTACAATTTATAATTCAAATGTCTTATTTTCAAAATAAAATTGAAAAGAATATATTTTTATTTATGTAGCAAAAAAATTAGAATAAATGAAGTAGTAAATTAATGAAGGATAACAATATAAAAATTACGCATATTTATAACTCATAAAAAACTTTAAGTAGTTAACGTTAATCTTTTATCGCGATCATATTATATTATAATGTCGAAACAAGTAATTTGAACTTTTTTCTTGCATTATATACATATATACCGAAATAGATTAATCTTTTTCACATATTATTATTCACATTTGACAGTATAAATTAAAACATATTTTCTAAATCAAAAGTCATTCAAGATTAATAAATAAGATAAATTTAACCACCGCTTCATATTAAAAAAAAGATTTTATTTAAGTACATGCTAACAATACAGAATACTTTTAACCTGTTTTTTACTTATAGAAATGAAAATGTAAAATTATTTTCTTTTTATCTTAAAGCATGCATGCTTTCATTAAGGTTTTTTTAATGGATTGAAGTCTGAATCTACAGTTGATGAAGCAAATCTAATTTTTATTTATTGACGAATTATGTTAACTGTTATACAAAATGGTATCATTAACATTTGAAAATAATATTACAGAAAAGAGGTATACACACAAAGATGACTGACTCATAATCGTTTGACTTAGTGAATATATCGAACCGTACTTAATAATCTCCGTGCTAATACATCTTTACAAACACCTATATATATTATCTATTTATATATGAATATTTATTTAATTAGTGCTTTCAATGTAGATGCTGTATTATTTAAAAAATTCGTAGTTAAACTTAAATACTCATAGAAATAATTAATTACTTAATTTCATAATCACACACACATACATTTATTTCTATTTCTAGTTTTTACCATAATAGCTGACCATAATATTTCTGGTTTTTACCATAATAGCTGACTATAATACCGAATATCAACTCATAAGAAAGATAGATCTATCAATGATAGATCAAGCCCTGGATACAGCTCTATCAAGTCCACCCTCCCTGAAACTTATGTTACTGTTGCTGCTCTTGGCAATTTTAACGGGTTTCGTAATTGCGAAGATGTTCACGGCGAATTTCAACTCGGCAACTAGCACTTCCCACAGCGAGATCTGTATGAAAGATGATAATTAAGTTCCTCTTCAGTATATTGCAATAATATATATATATATAGCGATGCAGTAATTAACTTATTAAAGACATATAATACATATAGTTAAAATTCGCGTATTATACTTCGCGAATTTTATATCACAATTTACAATAAAAAGAAAGAAATTTTATATGTACATTAAGTTTTTTGAATGCTTCTTTTTCTTAAAAGGAAGAAAATTAATTTACTTTATTTATCATAAAAAAAATTAATATAACAAACAAGGTAAAGTGAAGATTTACCTTCTCTATCACAGCGACTTTACGTACATGCCACAGAAACTCGCAAATTGCGATAAAGAACGAAACGCTGCAACCACATGTTAGAATGAAGAATACACCTCCAACATTTGCCATCTCTAATTCGTATATGCTTTTATTCTTTTCCATTTCATCTTTTTTGCATAAACCTCCTCCCTTATTATTCCACCACTTTGTCTTCAAGTTTTGCAGTATACCTTTCTCTCTTAATCTCAGGATCGCATAGTTAATATGTGTTTTGTATGGAGAATCTGTAGAAGAGATACAAAAGAAATGGTTTATATAAAGATAAAGAAATATGGAAAAATATTGGTATTGTAATGAAGTTATATTACTGCGTGGCATAGCAATACCATAGCCTCTGTTTCCAAGCACATTGCCTATTTTAATTATGTCGCATTTGCGCTCCGTATTATATTCAATAGTGGTACTTTCCATGAGAAAGGCATATTGTCGTTTACTGTTGAGAACTCGGTTAATGCCTAGAATGGAATATTGTAACAGAAAATTAATATATTTGAAAAATAGAATTCAAAAAAGAAAAAATTTGTTTTTTTCGAATAATGTAACCCTTTTTGAAGAAAGAAGGTTTTTCATGTATTTTTCACATAGGTGGTGTATGTTCGATTTTAGAATTGCGCACCTTCTTCAATAGTTGATGTGAATACGCTTGGTCTAGAGTTTGCCATTACGGCCCATATTTGTTTGTACGTTGAGTAATTTGAATTCTACAATTAGATAATGTTGAATCATATCTGTAAGTTATTTTTATATTGAGCCAAATATGATCATAAATAAGCTGCTAATATACTTTGAAAAATGCTGCTGTTGCGCCACCTCTTAGTGCACCATATTTAATTTTTGACTGTTTGGGCAGGTCCTCAATTCCTTTAATAGGAGGGTCCATTTTATCTACTGTGAGAAAAGCGGCTAGATTCGCTGTATATAAGCTGTATATGATCAAAGTAAAGAAGCACCACATGCTTGTAAGCATGCGCAGAGATGATGCTCTACAATAAAAGTGATTTTATTAATGTAATACTGTAATAGTTTAAAACATTTAACTCTTGATTAAAAAAATAATTTCTTCAATATTTAAAATATGTTTATTAATTATAATGCAATGATATCACATTGAAGCTTACTTGGGCAGTATGTTTGAACCTTGTTGCATAAAAAAACTAATAATTAAGAAGAACGAATTTTTGAAGTTAAACTTATTTTTGAGTTCTTCAGGATCAGCATTGCATAAATGATGCGAATTGTTCCACTCATCAGGTGCCATTCTTAAGAAAGAATTGAAATTTACGAAATACAAGTCACATTTTTTTAACGATTTATTTTCATTCTACTAATTATAATATTAATTTTAGTATTTTTTAAGAAGGATAATTTTTATTCCATTTTTATTACTTTATAATTTTATTTTTTTTTAATTATAAAGTATTTTGTTTCTAAAAATTTTACCTTGCCTGAACAAATAACATTATTGATACGACGAGATAAGCAATAGCCATGTAGATCCATACTTTTGTAGATAAAGGCAACAAGAAAGGGAAAAGAGGTGGCACTTTCTTTTCCGGTTTGCTAAACATAATGCTATAACCTAATTTAAAAGAAAATTAGAATATTGTCATTAATATGCCTAAAATTTAATTATTTATTTAATAATCTTTATTTTAGATCGCATATGTGAGAATACAATCAATACTAGAAATTTAAAATGCCTATTACAACAACTGGATCTTCATTGCTTTAAATAATTCAAACTTGAATTACTAATATATCCTATACACATATATATATATATATATATATTATATATTTATATATAA
>NW_011627316.1:509559-537850 GCF_000204515.1 Acromyrmex echinatior | reverse complement strand
CTACACTGTATAATTGTAAAGATAATTAAAAAAATTTTTAAATTTCTATCCTTGGGATTAGAATAAGTGTGTTATATAGGAAAATAGATTTATAATTATTAGAAAACATACATGTCAACATAATGGAATAATCGTCATCCGGAATAATTGATCTCACCGCGTACTTACTAGCTTTGGCAGTCATAAAACTATCAATATTGCTTTCGATGTATTTAATGACTGGTACAAGTTCAAATGTAAGTGCATAGTTTTCGTTTTTTGTGTCAGAGATTGCTCTTTCGAATACAGATTCAAGATCTTCTTCGCCTTTGTGAAAAATTGCTCCTAAAAGTGTATTAATAAATGAAAAATTAATTAAAAAATTAATATTATATATATTTGTTGTAAAGAATAAATATAAATAAATGTACTGAATTATTATTAGGTGTTGGAATTAATTCGTAGCGTTTTTAATGAAAGAATGTTATTTATTTCACATGAGTATTAAAAAATACATTAATGAAAGTACTTCCCATCACTTGTAAAACGCTACGAATTAATTCCAACACCTAATAATTAATAAATTTGTTAGTGATGATTATTTAAGGTAAAAAGATTTGTATATTATCACAATTAATTTTTTAATTATATTTTTAAATAATTATTATATGTATTTATTTTAATAATAATACTAGTATAGATAAATAAAATAAAAAATAAATAAATAGCTAATACTAGTTGACTACGTATGAGTTTCCAATTTACATTACGCATATCGGATCAATATAAGAGTACGTCCTGCAGTTTATAGCTAAACATTGAGCCGCGAGCCGAGCCTACGTTCACATTCAAAGATATGCTACATCCACATTATCGAAATGAATATAGAATATACGTCAAATCTTTAAAGGTGGACGCAGGCTGTGCTCGCGGCTTGATGTTCAGTTTGATAATCGGCACACACCCTTAAGTAACAAGCGCATGAACATCGCTAAAAATATTTCTCTTGTGTGACTTTGTGAATATATACTGATATGAGAACCAGGATAAATTAACTTTTTTTTAAATTAAATTAAATTAAAGTTAACAGCCTTGAAAATTTAATTAAATTAAAATACAAATTATAATCCATATAAATAAAATTAATTGAATTAAAAATTAAGTTAATAAAAAAAATAATTAAAAAGTTAAAAGTTAAATTTGGTTTGAACAAACAATCATAAAAAAAGAAAAAGTTTGACTATTTTACATAATTTTTCGTATTTTTCCTTTTTATTAGCTTATTTATTTAAAAAATCTGGTTGTTTTTGTTCACAAGTAACGATTATACAATATAAAATTACTAAATTATATATTCATTAGCTTTTCGCATTGTATCTAAGGATTTAAAAAAAAATCAAATTAAAAGTTAATAGTTACTGATAAAATGTAATTCAATTAAGTTAAAAAGTTAAGAGTCTAAAATATAATTAAGTTAAGTTAAAATTAATTAACTTTTTAACATTTTAACGTAATTTTTAGCTTTTTAACTTAGTATCTGATTGTAACACTCTGATTATAACGTCCAAAATTCATTACTAATGAACTTTAATTAAAAATTATTTTATTATAAATTTTTTTACTTTCTTTTGTATTGATATATTTTTTTATGTTAAATATGCTTTTTCCGTTTTATTTTATTTATGACTTGACATAACGTTATTACATATAGCGTTTTTTAATGATGTAATGACGTAATTTGTCATAAAAAAAGAAGATAATTGATAATTTATATAGTCGGTTGTTATTTAATTTTAATATGTATGTGACAGTCGCTAAAAATGGAATATTATATTAACTCTAATTAATATTCTAATTAATATTCGTTTTCAAAATTTTCTTAATTGATATTTACAACTTAACTTAACTGATATTACAGTTTATTGTACTTTAAATTAATATATCTTTGCTTGAAGTTAATGTAATTAACAGTTTTTTCATTATGAAAGCAAAAATTTGAGAAATAATATTATGTAATTTAAAATTACGTAAGGTTATAAAATAAATATTTGTTATAAACAATTTTTCACAGTATAGTTGAAAGAAATGGGTTCGTAAATACTGATTTAGTTTAAAATGCTTTTTACATTTATGTAGGTATCAGTAGAGTAGATTATCATAGAGATTTTGGTCTTCGTTAATTCGGTTGTTAAATGATTTTTTTGAAGATATGCAAAATTTCCACACATTATGAGCAATATATTTTTTTAAATTTATTAATTTTGTAAACAAGGATCAGTCCTTACCGATTTTTATTGATTGCATCTGACCGTGGTTACATAATGTTATCACTAACAAAAATAATGTAATCAAAAACAGACACTGTCGTGGATCCATTTTAATAAATAATACAAACGTGAATTTATTTGATAAAATATATTGAGCGTGTTAATTAAGACACAATAGTATAATACGACGCGACGTCAAATATGCGTCTGCATTTGTACGTCACACTTCGTATACTGCAATACTTTAAATAATTAAGAGCTAGAAATAAGATGTTAATTTCAGATTTTTTTATCGCGTGTAGGTAATTCCTGCTTTTTTCCCCTTTGGATGACACAAGCTAATTCTTTATTTTTTTTTTAGCTTTTTTAAGTTTTAACAATTATAATGCTATTATTGACATTATTATCCATCCACGCAGTTTAGTGATATTATTATTTTCAGTTTATAGTTTAAGTCTGATAGTAAGTTACGCGCAGTTTACAGATAAAAGATGTATTTAGAATAAAAAAATACTATTAGGCATTTCTCAAAATCTTACCTCGACTGTATTGTCATTTTCTAACTTATTTCATTTATAAAGTTTTATTTTTATTTTTATTTGGATATATAACTTACAATATAGAACGCTCTAAAATATATCAAGTTCTCTTTATCTTTAAAAATAAAAATTTACATCTTGCTTTTAGTGAGAACCTCTTGAACGGTTTGGTTGAAATTTGAATATCTACAGTCGATGAAGCAAATTCCATTTCTGTTTGTCGGCGAACTATACTTGTACGAACTGTTGTAAAAGATTTTACAAGGTGGCACCGTAAACATTTTAAAATAATATTACGAAAGTCGCGCATAAGAAGCGAATATTTGGGTAAAAACTATTTATCCCGAGCAGCAACTAACAGAATCCTCTAATTCAGTCACTAGAATCCCTACAGGAAGAAATGTACTTCCACGCTTATACGTGTTGGGACTCCCTCTTTAATGGAGACTTTCCAGGCTATGGAAGATAAGACTAGAGAAGTAATGTTTTTCTGATAAATATGAGGCTTTCACTTTTATTCCAGACTCAAATTCCATAGATAGTAGGAAAATCCTAAGAAATTCCGAAGAAATAAACTTCACGTTTAAAAAAGCATTTCAAGTTGAACTAGACACTTTAATGTGCCTGTACATAGACGGTTCCAGATCTAAAGATAGTCCGTATGTGAGTTTTATGATTATCTCACATGAGTCAATTTCCCTTAAGTTTAAAACGACAGGATTTGTATTCTTTTACTGTGTAGAATCTATAGCGATTCTGGAAGCTTTAACCATGGGTTTTGAACATGCGTGGCTCAAAATTATTATTTTCTCGGACTCAAAATCTGTCATTTTTGTGGTGGAGTCCCTGTATGATCATAGTCACAGCTCATATTTGATTCCATACAAATTAAAACTTGATTAATTAAATTAAAGAAGGAAAGGGTATAAATGTCAAATTAATCTGAATTCCTAATCACCGAAGGGTTAAGAGTAACAACAAATTCGATCCAGAATAGATAAACAGGTTGATACCTCTCACAAAGGAATTTATAGAAAAAAAGGGCGATTTAAGACCTCCATTCTTGGGCTTCCAATGAGACGTCGCGTGATGCATTCTATTGCAATAATTTCATGTGTGATACGACATAAGGTCTAAGAATTTTAATTTAGATAGGAGGACGGTAGTCACTATTAATAGGCTTTGATGTAATCACTCCTCACTTAGAGCAAACCCAATCACATTCGAGATCGTGGATTATCCCCTCTGAAGTGCGGAGAAATAAAGACAATAATAAATCATGTTTTTTTGGAAATGCAAGGTCTAGGAAAGAAAACGTCGAATTTTGACTAAGCAAGAAACGTCTCCCTCACCTTACCATATATATTTTAGCTATCCTAGACAAAAGTATTATAATAGAATAGATAAAGGAGCATAAAGGCCAATTCGCAAGATATACGTGCAAATGTATGATAAATAATTTCATTTCGGCAACTAGTTTCATCGTCCTACATAATTATTTTGATAGTCCAACAAAATTATTTTCAGATATTTATTTAGCTAAATTGTTAGACACTTTAATAAAACTGTCCTATTTGTACAGAAATTAGACGAATTCTTTAAACATTGGCATAAGTGAAACTCACACAATTTGCATGCCGTTATGTCATTAAGGTAACTTTATGTAATTTACACGATTCTTGAAAGAGAAAGGTAGAGAAGAAGATACAGAAGACGTTGAAATTCACGTTGCTATTAAACGAAAGTGAATCCGGTATATCCGTGTGAACCACGACATGAACCCGCCGCATAATGCGAATTCACGCCTTACAAACACCACATCATCCGCCGCGATGACCTTGACGTGACCTTCTTTTGAATTGAATAACCTTAACAATCTCGTCGGAGTCTCGCGAGGGCGAATGTGAACGTCCTTTGCCCACGATGGAAACCATACGATTCCCGAAGAATGCGTTACATTACCGGACGGCACACAAGCATTAAAGCCGGATTTAATAAGCGGTTTCGTCTTTCGGTTAATGTGCGATGCAACTGTTGATTGGAGGTTTAATTAGTATAATTGGTGTCGACCGATGGCTAACACGTTACAGTAAAACGTTTCGAGATTTATCACCGTCGATAGCTTTGATCAAAGCCATCGACAGCATTAATGAACGCCAGACATTTTGCACTTGTCAGACAAAGGCAGTGATATTATTAACTTATAAAGGTGACGATTTTATATTTATATTTTTTAAAAAATTATCTAATAAGAGTATCTAATATGTTAGAAATAAGACTGTCACATAAATAAGTCAATTAATTATAAGTAAGAGAAGTTACTTACTTACTTACTTAAAAAAATCAGATGTTGGAATAATGTGTATTTATATATATATATATATATATATATACATATATATCTAATTAAATTTAGATAATACTTTTCGCAATAAGTTTTTTACAGTTTTGAAGATTCTAGTAGCATCGAACTAACGATTTAATTAAATTTTGAGATTTTGTTGGTATTTCGGATTGATTGTATTGGAAGTCCGAAAATCGAGACGCAATCATATTTTTTAGATAAAAATTTATTTAATATACATATATGCATCTCATAATTTAACTTTAATCGTAATTGGCGCTTCTCATATTTAGTTGATTTATTCATATAAACAGTCCTCTTTCTAATCTTAATTATTGTAAATAAATTTATGTTAGATATGCACATGGATTATTACTGTAAGGCCCGGTTTTTCATTACTTGATTAACTTGAGGCTTAACTAATGAGCTTCATCTGATAATGAATGAAGTTGAGTATTTTATGTCAGCGACTGTAGGTGAATCGAAAACTGTTCATTTTTTTGTACTAAAATGTTTTGTTTAGCAGGTCAGCTATAACATATGAGAAAATCATTTGATTTCACCGGGATCCAATTTCATGTAAGATTAGTGTGAGGGATCTTTTGAAGTAAGGAGACGATGTATATATATTATATTAATTTATTTAACTGTGTTTGTACATTAATTCTACATATAAACTTGTATAATTGTTATTTTTATAATTACAGTCATTGTTTTTTTCTAAGTATGTATTTTCTCTTTTTCAATATTTTCTTTACATATTTATTCATTTTTATCTGATACTTTGTTTATGTGTTGTAATTTTTGTCATCAATTATCTCGTAAATATTACCAATTTTCGAATAAACACCTTTTCGATATTTTTTTGAAAATAAATTATCGAATCTGAAAATTACTTATTTGAAATTTAAATTGCTCAGCTGGGATAATAAAATCTTATAGAAAATTTTCTCTTGCCTTTTTGCTTTTAATACAGGCTGTATATACGCACGATTAATTTAGATCATAAACAACTACTTTTGCTTCGTAAAAGAATTTAATGCTCTTTAAAAGACCGCAGTTTTTTATTTTTCCGAAAAAATAGGGCTGTTTAAAAAGAGCAGAGCGTATTAGAATCACGTGAGGCTGGAACCATCCGAGACTGTGCCGAGCGCAACGGAAGTCATTAATTGTACCTGAAACCTGAATTGCGGGACAGCAGTACGGAAGCATTCTGTGTGCGTGATGTATATAGAAAGGCATAAAAGACATGCAACTAAAAGTCAAATGTTAGCGTATCCTCGAAACTCGTCATTGCCGACAATTCGGGCCAGGGACTCATTTAAGCAAGAAATCTCGTGGGTGAGATCATATCGCAATTAAGGGATTACGTAAATTTGAAAACAATACGGGTGAGATAAAACGATACAAATTTCGTATTCTTTGGCTTCTCACAAAACAATGCGCGATATTATCTTTGTAAAGATAGTTAAGTTTCGATAATTAATAGAATTTTGATAGCTCTGGCGATGGTTTCTATCACAATTATATGAAAAGTCTGAAAACAGAATATTAATTTCACAGAGGTATCGATATTGTTGTTTACAGTACGATGTGCATCAATATTATTTCTATGCCTTTTAACGAGTACTTGTAATTATTCCACGATAGTTTATCGAGATCGTTATGTAGGCATGATATGAAAGCAAGTCTGGTTATATAAATATTAATTAATTAATTAATTATGTACAATGTAGAAATATAGCTTATTTTTAATGAGAGCTCGTTACGAATCTCGTGATATCTTATCAATCACAAAATAAACACAAAACGAAAATGCGAGATTGATAATAAACACTAATTTGATGATCATTTATAAACACATTACATTTGTGTATATAATATAAAATTATATATTTTAATTAAACTTACCAAAAATGACATACAATAATTAAATGAAGCAAAGGGAATGAAAATAAAATATTATAGAAATTACTAAAGTTATATTATATTGTTAACATAAATTATATAAATTAATAATTGAAATACAAATTTTTTAAAATTAAAAATTTTTTTAAATCAGTTTTTTAAAATTTTATTAAATCAATTCAACAATGATACTTGAACTTTAGATATTATTATTAATTTTGTTATAATTTTGATATCCTTTAAGCACATAATTGAACCATCGCCATGGGGTATCCAATTGGAGCGCGTGAGAAAGAAATTATAATTGCAAAAACATCCGTTATGATCGCAAACACCACACCCGGTGCAACCAAGGACGAGGAGTCTGTTACATACTATTAGATGCGTGAAATATGCCAAGTATATACGCACACGTACATATACGTATTAATATATAATGTATAAACTTTCTTTTATATTAGCTATATTTGATAATTATAGAAAACACACTGATTTGCACGACGAAGCATTTGTCCCCCCCCCCCCTTCCTCTTTCTCATTTTCTCTCTCTCTTTCTCTCTCTTTCCAGACCAAGTTGGATATGCATACATAACGAGCAGCGAGCGAATATTATTACTCGCGACGCAATCATGTGTGAATTTTAAAAAACATTACGCGCAACATTGCCTCAGCAGTTTAATTATACAAATTCCGGCCTACTTTGGTAAAGTTATATCAATGGAGTACAAGGTTGATATTATAAATAGCTAATTCTCTATTTGACAAAGTAAAAAATGCCAACTCATTATATTATATTGTAATACAAAATTATATAGGGTGTCCCAAATTTAAATATCGTCGATAAATTAAGAAAAAAAATCCTTTAAAGATATGCTTGTTTTTGCTTTGTTTTAAAGAAAATTCCAAAGAAAGATCAAATGTTTCATTTTTGTATTTATTTATTATAATACTTATTCATTTACACTTATTTATTCATATTATTTACTTGATGTAGATATTGTTCAAAATATTGGCCTTTTGCAGCAATGCAAGCACTGGATTACTAAATAACTCGTGTTGCAGTTAAACACTGATCTGGTCAACGAATTCGCCGATATAACACTCTTCTGCTTGGAAATCGGCGCATACTCTCACATCGCTTCCGTACCGCATTATCGTTGCAGAAACCTTAAAACATAATTATGTTCTAAGGCAGAAACACTAAATACCATATCAGCATTTATTAATCGATAGAATATTTAATATCCTATAATCGATTACTTATAAATAGGATTACTTGATTAAAAGTTTTAAATTTTTTAGTTGGGACGTACATATCTCGGAAGAGACAAAAGGGTTAACATATTTTTTTTTAATAACTATTTTTTATGAATTTTTAAATATGCAATTCCATTGAAAATCCGTAATAAAAAAACGTTATATTAATTAAAATCGTTTTTAGAAATATTCTCATAATAAGCTATTACTTCGTTTAATATTTATTTCGTTTTTACTCATCTTTTTCAGAAAATTATGTGATGTATGTAAATTTATATCCATAATAATCTCAAATAAGTCTGAAAACACTTATATCTAATATATGTTGTTAATAATGATGATTTTAATTGAGTGTAAATCCATGGCGATCGTTTACACGAAAAAAAGAATCAAGTGCTTGTTCCCATTAATATATTTGTATTCATTAATATTTAATGTAATTTTTTTTTAACAGATTATTTATAAAATTAAACAATCGACATAAAAAAAATTTTAACGTGTACACATGTAAAATATGCATTTACATATACATATAAGAAACCGTATATATGTATGTATGTCCGAGCTGCTCGTCGTTTTCCTTGGGTCTCTTGAAACCTACGAGCCATTCAAATGCAAAAGCCTTCGTAAAGCCCATGATGCATTGTCGGCCGGTAGATGTTATTCCGGAGAGTCCGGTGGAGGAAACGGCTTTATGATTCTCGGCGGGGAAACAAGCTCTTGCCGATATTTCTCGTTCCGAGACACACGGATCGATTTGCGTGTATATACGCACGTGTATGCGCATTACGTGGAATTTCACGCTCCTCAGTGGGATAAACTTTTGGTCAAAAACCATTTCTTGAAAACGATGGTGACTAAACATTCGCCCAACGATCTGGTGTGTCCAGTATGAGACCACATCGAAACTCGCATGACGGCCATCGTATTCTCGTGATCGCGCAGATTTTATCCACTGTTCCCATGGACTTTGTTATTACGAAGTGAAGGAATAAAAACGGATAAAAACTGATATATAATTATATTCTGTATTTTTTAAGTAGCAATATTCACAATAATAATCTGTTACTAATTATTAATATTCGTGATAATTGTAAACATATTTTTATGTAAATTACAATCAAGTATTTTTGTCTGTATTTCTTGTTCTGTTCAAAAGTATATTAGTGAAAAAAATGTTGATCAAGAGATCATTGAAATCATTCGTAACAACGTCACGGCCTTCCAGCATGATCTAAGTTGCTCTATTCGAGTAACCAGTACCGTTTCGCAATCTCCTTGCAGCAAAGATCGCGCCGACCATTCGTTACTTTCCATTGTGTGCCACATAAGACCACATTGCATTGTCGCTGATCATTTCTCAGATTCACATTACGAAATATCAAATACATTGAGTAATTTTGTTAATTAGACGCAATATTTCGCTTAACACTTTCAATGCTCTGTTGATTATCTCTTACTTAAAAGAAGAAATCGCTGCGCTAAAAAAATATGTGTCTGACAATAAAATATCGTTTAATATTTAAGTTAGATTAAAATGTTACATTGCACATAAGGATGTAATTTCCTTATTTGATGAAGTATAAAATAAATATCAGTGTTTACGCAAGATTTCTCGAAAAGCTGAATAGATGTAATAAGCTTTAAATCTTGCCACATTGTTGCGAGAAAAGGTATAAAGTTTCATAATTCAGAATCAAGATCAAGATCTTGCATCGGTTCTTATTTGACTTTCCATTTCGTCTAATATGCGTACACACATAACGCATTATCGGGCCGATTATTTGCCGCATTTAAAAGCGTCGCGATTATGCATATGAGATATATTTATGATCGTGCGAGTTGCAGCTTTACGAGATTTTTTGGTTGACATTAATTATGCAGAACTGACGACAATATAATAAAAAAAAAAAACAAATATATAATTGAGTTGTAAATCTTACTAGTACGTCGACGTAGGTTGGATGGATAAAGGAAACAGAAGCGAAGTATAAGTTGAATAATCGATTATATTTGGTAAAACATTTACAAGATAATAAGATTTTTTTTTCATTTAACGTATGTTACATTTACAGGCAAGGCATCCTCAAGAACCGTACCAACTCTACAATAATCGTAGTAATGTGTAATGTTACTTATAAGAAAGTATGTACCATCAAATTATCGTTATCCGTTACTATTAATATTAATATTCTTTTATGATATATTATACTATACTCTTAATATTTCTTTAGGAACAAATACATATTTTTTTTCATTAATCAATATACATCGATTCGCGACTATATATGAACAGTAGATCTGCACTTCCGCGTAGGCGAATTAAGGTACACGACGGATACGTTTTTATCGAACGTAGGAAAAGAAAGAAGAACAGAGTGGTATCGCACGTTTCTTCGGTCTCCATAAATTTCTCCTTCGTCTTTCCCTTTTCCTTTTATTCCGTATTTCGGATGTACGTTAAGTTCCAAGTTTTTCGAATCAGTCGAGTTGCGAAAAGAGCAACAATTTTATATATATATATATATATATATATATATAATGTATATATATTGTATACATTTATATATATATTTATATATATATATACATATATATAGTATATGTATACGTATATATATATATAAATATATATATAAATGTATACAATATATATACATTATATATATATATATGTTATATACATATATATAGTATATGTATACGTATATATATATATATATATCAATGACAGAATCAATTATTAGACTCTTATTTTGGAGTCGCTTCTTACTTGGTCGAAAATAATATTTACAATTAATTCCTTTCGATTAGTTCTCGAATTTCACGAATCCAATCTTAGATTTAGATTCGTCGAGGTATATAATCATATTAATTATTAGCAGAATGCGCAGTGAACATTATTGGTCATCGGATTCGAGGGGGGAGGGAGAAACATGTGGTACGCAAAACGGAGCTCGGCCCTCGCGATGTGGCTACAAAGATCTGAGGTGAATTACGTATAAATGTACGCTAGTAATGCTAGTGGTAAGATATGAACTTGTCAATAACTGCTAATATCCATGAAGAAATGTGATGCCTGCTTGAAACCAAAGGGACAGCGTAAAATGGTGGGCTGGGATGGCTGAGACTACTTATGTCGTGCATGACAGAAGCATGATCGTGACGACGATTGACAATATACGGTAGAACAACGGTATCTATAGACTATTGCACTGTGTCGATTAAAGAGACGAGTCCGTTTACTACGGGCGAGAAATTGTATTTGTGGGGAGGGCGGCGTATGTACCAACTTCGCAAGTATTCAAAGTTTCAAATGATTGAGGCAATAAGAATTAATTCCAATTGACGAAACGCTTTATTCGATCCTTTCTCACTAAAGTGCCGCGAACATTATTGTGATTTCGATCGCGCGACGACGGGCGCATTTCGCCGCGGCGATTTGCTCGCAAACAGAAAAGGAAAATGGAAGTACGACTATCGTCGGTCAATAAAAGTCGTAATTTCCATAAAATCTTTGAGGAGCGCATGTTCAATGATCGCGCGCGCACATACACATACACACATTTTTTTTCTTTTTCTCTCTTTCACACATTCTTTCTCTTTCTCTCTCTTCCATTTCACTTTTTAATAAAATTCTTTCTTTAGATTTTTTTTTATTCGTCTTTTCCCTCGTCTATTTTTCTATTTGCTTTTCTTTCATTGGAATGTTCTGCGCGGAGTTCGACGATGACAGTAATCAGCAATTGTTTGCATAAAGATATTTTGCATTTACATATATATTTATATATATATATATATATACATATATATATATATATTCTTCTTTGTATCTAATTATTTAAGCAACTTAATTTCCGCAATCTTTATATGCATTTCGTTTATAATGTACAAAACAACGACAAAGTAGACTTAACGAGTGGAAACTCTCCGTGGAAAATGACGATTAGAGAATAAACTATTCGTATTATCTCACGAACTATCTTCTCGCGATTCCTCGATTCGCAATCAATAATATCAATGATAATCGTAATGATAATAACAAGAATGATAATGATAATGATAATAATAAAAATAATAATAATACAGTAGCGATAATAATCTAAATATTAATGATAATAAAAAAAATGATGGATAAACTCATAATCTTAGACAATGCGTATAGTTATCACGTAATCCACATGTAGTGGCATGTATATCTATCTCCATAGTATTAGTCAATGGAGAAAATGATTTCGCGTTTTCATAACAGAAGTGTCGTCTGAAAGGAATAACGAAAGAAGAAGAACGCGACCCTTATATAGTACTATACGTACGTATTATCCATAATAATTAGTGTTCTTTGGTAACACAGTGATGCGTCCGGAGACCACGAATACGGTTAACGTATTGTCCGATCGTGACAAGATGGTCCCGAAATTATACTCCCGATCACTACGCTCCTTCGTTTCCAAAACGACTCTGGTCTAACTATATTACGACGACATTGTACAGTTATTGTTAATTGATTAGCTAATTAATTTCCACTGACGAGGTCTCTGACGCATCGCCAATAAAAAAATCTTGTTTTACGACCTACGTATTATATACACGCGTATCAATGCGCGCGGATGCATTATCTTTCTATATACACGTATGACTGTCGTAAAATCTTCATCTGATCCACCATTTGCTCCAAAAATGGCGAAAAATCAATAATCTCTCTAAAATTCAAATTTTATCACGTTGTTTTCGTTATCTTGAATCTTCAGATGTACGCCACTCTCGAAGTAAATGGCGTGATTCCGCCGCGTTTAATTGTAAATTAATTGCGTTTTTTTCACGCATGAGAGTAACTATTCTCATATATCATTTACGTCATATGTACATAACGACAACAAACAGATTAGCGAAATTACCGTCTCGTAAGAACGTACAACAGCTTTTTTTCGACCATCATCGAAACGATTGAAGTAGATACTTGCAATAGATTTATGGAGCTCTCACGAATGGTTTTTCGAAGCTTACGAATCTGAGTAGGAAAAAATGCAAGTGCGTCTCCCGGCCGTAAAGAAGAAGTTCCAGGACTTTTTCATCCCCTTTAGAAAATACTAGCACACATTTCCAAATGACTTGTCCGGAAGCTTCTTCCTTTTTCGACTTTCTTTCTTACACTCGCGCACACATCCTAGCTCGCCACATCATTCTTTAAGCTTATGAGTAATTAAGTAAATATCTTTTTATGTACACCCTGTTCGAATAGTTTTCTTAATCCTAGAATTAAAAATATCGCGACGACGCATATAATGAAATATGCAATTATTCATTATGTATATGGAACTCTTCTGTTTTTGGCGCTTTCAATCAAACAATGGCTGCATTCGGGAAGACGTTATTAGCGCTATTTGTCATTCTATCTTCATCATCTATTAGATATAAAACAAAAACAGTATGACACAAATAGTGCTGATAGCGCGCTCCCCCCGAATGCAATCAATAAACGATAAATTCGCATAAAAACTCTTCAGTATGAATTTTTCGTCGCGATTATAGCCTCTCGACTTTCGTCGAAAACAATTTTCTTACGTACAATAAAAGTAACTCGGATTAATTTCTTAAATTATTCTCAAATTATTATACTTTTTGAGTTTTGACATTTAAATCATTTAAATACAAATTATAATCTTGCACCCTAATCTTATTGGATCGAATGCGTTTAGTTCGCCCAAGTGGACCATTTTGTGGCAAAAGATAAGTTCATGTGTAGAGTCAGAATTGCCGATAGAGTAGCGGTATAAACGGTCTTGAAGAAACGAATTTACACTGACTGCGTTAACTCTCGGTGCTCACACAGCGCTGTGTGTATATCAATACTCGCATCGCTTTCCTGTCGATCGTTGTAACTACGAGCCAAGCTGCCGAACGCTGGCCAAATAAACGTAGCTCTATGGTTGATGGAGCAACAATTGTTCCAGCTCGTCAGCGGATCTGAGTAGAAAGGCAGCTGATTCTCGATATCCACCTATCAGTTGTTTCACCGCGGTCAGTTCCATCGAGTTCAGTTTGTGACTCAGTAGAGCAGGCTTTGGTGGGTTCTTCATGCTAAGATCCGTCGGTCCTATAAGGATAACGTAAATTCAAAACCAATTGCGCGCGACCAACTATTCTAGCAAACTTTATCAAGCATATATTATGAGATAAGGTTTCATGCAAGCTGCATCATAAAGAATCATTAACACGTTCCATGCCTCGTGAATTTAAGCTGAACTTTCTGTTCAAATTATTTAATATTTTGAGCTATAAAAAGAAAAATAATCAATTATACAATAATTCTTGATATCATACATGGATATAATTATGTGTAATACAATAATGATATATTATGCTTCCTTTTTTATAATAAACTTGTAATTTTTTTAATTATTAAATGAAATAAATGTTATTTAACAAATACAACAAACGCAAACCAAAATGTTGTGGACCACCGGAGATCCACATAGTGGTGATCAAATTAGCGTGGCATGAAACGTGTTAAACCGAAGCATTACTGTTCTCGTAAAAATAGAGCGCTGCAAACAAATAGTATATCAATCTGTACAATCATTAAATTGTCAATTAAACTCGAATAAGATATTCGAAACTTATATATAAAAAAAATAATGAAAAAAAATAAATAAAAATTTTAAACAAAGCTGATTAAAACTTTGCTATTATGTATCTTCTTGATTGCACAAATGATAGTAAAAGCGTAATAACACCAATAAACAGTATTACTTTGTATACCGTTGCTTAGTAGACTTGACGTAAAACTTTGAGTCGGATATAGCCCGGCCGAGAGGGTCGGCGGTACCGTTGTGGGCCCGGCACGCTGAAACGCTTGGCTAAAGTTGGGTCTGTACATCGTCGGTGCACCGCCACTGGCGACACCATTTACCGTGGAACTGACTATCGTCGATTGGCTGAAAAAAAAAACGGATGCAATGAGAATGAGATGCGCATTAGCGATAAAGGTCGCGCTGATTAGCGCTTCCGTTAAGGACGCGTAACCCGTTCGACGAGAGGCGTCCGGTGAATTTTTGTGCCATGACCTATGACCGAAGGCGAAGCCTTATCTAGAACTCGGTCGATTCGACGACGGGGTCGATTCTTAACGCCGATAGCAATAATCGGTTACGGTAATTCAGACGGAAAGTAAATTAATCGTAATCACGCTAAGCAACGTAATGATAGATTTCTTTCGCAATTAAAATAAGTAATTAGTAATAAATCGATGTTTTTTATCGCGGAAGTTTCGAGAAAAATATATTTTTCTTCTTATATCAAATCGATTTTGAGTGAATGACTAATTAATAAGAATGCCGCTCTATTACGTCACCAATTCGAAAAAACGCGGATTTCATTGTATGTAGTTCATCATACTGACCTCATGAGACTCTTGTTGTCTGTTGTAAGCAGCTTTGACGCGGATGCGATCGACAGCGGCGTGGAGGCAATGGTGTTGTTCGGTAAGTTTGCCAAACTGGTCAATGGTGCCAGGGACGTTAATGATGCCGGAGGGGTATCTTCCCTCTTACACGGAAGTGATTTAACCGGTGTGCTCGAGAAATGTTCCAAACTTGATCGAACGTCCGTTTGCTGCAATCAACGTTACAGTGAAATAAAGTAAATTGTTATACCAATATGTATATTTTGTCTCTCCAAATGTTTAATTTATTTTTAATTTATTTTTACATATATATACGTATTTAATTAAAGCAAATGCTGAAGAATAAAATCATACAATAAAGAATGTAACATTCTTAATTTTTAAAAAACGATACAAAGATTATAAAAGGCGTATAAGAGTCAATATTAACAATTCTAAAAAGTTAAGACATAGAATATATTACATAATTTAGATAAATATAGAGATTTATAGATAAATATTTAATAATTTATTTCCACATTGACTGTGATTATTGGTTTTCATCACTATCTGACTGGCGCTCTTTTTGTGTATTATCACACTGTTTTTATGTTTCTGACAGAATTTTTTATTATACGAAACGAAAACTGTGACCGTATTGGTGAGTGTTTTATCGAGATGACATTTTTACTTGCCTTCAACATGACATTTTTTTGTATATATTTTTAAATTTTTTCAAAATTTTTATTCATTTTTTAACAATTTGTTTTTTCATCAGGATAGCAAGAAATTCCCAACAATCGGTCGTTAAACCGTTTGCGAGTAATTTCTGTTTCTCTGTGAAGCATTCACCTAGTCATTACATTCCATGTTTAACGCTTTCTATCGTGTTTACGATGTTCTTCTTTGGTAACAAATTCACTGCGTTTATTATATTATCTGAAGATGGCTCAATCCAAGAGCCGAAACATGTAATAACCTTTTCGAATTTAAATAATATAATATATTCTATGGCTGAAGAATAACATGTAACAATTTTATTTTAAAGACACAATTGATTCTCCATTTTCGAAATTGATAGTCATAACAATACTGTTTGTTAATCAAACATCTATGATTGTCGAAATGCCTTTCTTCCTATAAGTGATTATTTTTCATACATTTTTTAATCCAATTAAAGTATTAAGTATTAAGTATTCTTTAATTCATTTCTCGACTAAAAATGAATTTAGCACGAATTTATGAGCTAATATGGTGTTAGGTCATATTCCAGTACATATTTTAGAATTGTGTCGAGTATTACGATTCTGCAGATCCTTTGGATATGTTTAAATCCGACTAATTTCGGTTATACGCTTATTTAATATTCTGTTCTATAAAGTTATACATTTAACTACGATATAATCGAATATATACGATATAACCTAATCGACACCGATTTCGAAAAACAAGAGAAGAATAACGGAAGTGTAAATAAACTTTGAAAGAAGTAAAAATTGAATCGTAAAAGAAGCATAATCTTTTTTACAATTCGTTATTTTTGTTTCCTAAAAATTTCATTTACGCTTCTGTCATTCTTCTCTTACATTCTTCACTTACGCTCCGGTTTTTACTTTCGGCAGGGAATTAAAAGTAATATAACATCAATATTATAATTTCACACTTATCATTCTAACTGTTATGTAACGTCATGTGCTATATTTACATTGTTGAATGCGAAATTATAACATTGATGTTACGTTATTTTTAGTTTATATCGACTGGGAAGATTTCAAAATTCTCAAGTCCCCCCATAAAATATTAAACAAACAACTGTTAATTTGATCTTATTCTTACAATTGCGTGAAGATATTGAAGAACGATGGTAAAATAACAGCGCGGCAAGACTTCTATAATTGTACCTGTTGAATTTGATCGTGATCACGCACCAGCTTGTGAACTACCGGTAGATTCTTTTTCCTCATGGCTGACACGACCGGGAGTAACCAATCTTTCGCAAACACGTTTAATTGATCAGCAAACAGCACGGACACTATCGATCACCTTACGAATTATCAATCATCAATCGCGTAGATCGTCCCGGTGCGAGCTTAATCGAGTCTCTATTATATCGTCCATCCGCAATCTCGTTATCAACGTGATCCCGATCATCGAGCACGATCGTATTCACCGCTATGAGCAACCGAGCGGAACAAAGCGCGCCGGGAGTTTCTTCACTTCGAGAGAGATTTCCTCTTCTGCTTCTCTCAATCTTCTTCCACTTTTACGTTCGCGCCCCACCCTGCCTACTCATCGATACGATAACAATAACGTCCACGTTTATTCGAGCGAGGTTCAGAGAAGCGAGGACGCCGTTCTAGATCGGCGAGGGAAACGGAGCAGGAGGAGGAATGGAGCGAAACGCGACGAAGATGAAGAAAAAGCGGGTTGACACGAGGGAGGAACGTCAGGAACAAGAAGAGAGAAACGTCCGGATGCGCCGGGACGAAACGACGAAACGACGAAACGACGAGGCGTGAGTAAGCTCACGGGAGGAAATTAATTCGTGGAAAGAGAGGAAGACGAGGAGGGAGAAGCCAGGCATCAGAAAAAAAAAGAGAAGAAGAAAAGGACCACGGTGAGAGAGCGTCGAGAGGTGGTGATGTGCGTTTCCACCACAGAAACGGATGACTTGCCTGGCGAAAGAGAAGATCGACGCGTACAGAGGGTTGGCGAAGAGTAATAGTAGTAGTAGAAGGAGGAGGAGAAAGAGGAGGAGAGGAAGAAGAGGAGAATGAAGAAGAACCGAGAGATCGTGAAGAGAGCGCGGGAAGAGGGTCCGGGCACGATGAGAGCAGAAATGAAATCTTCGAGCGGCGTAGAACGGATGTAGGGAGGTGTTTTTATGAAAGGCAAGCAGTGTGCGTTGACGTCAATTATATAGGTGGTCACGAAGAGCAGATAGCCGCTTCGTCCGATGCGCACGGACTCCAGCATACGTATGTGAGAGGTCTTCTCCTTAATGGGTTAGGTCGCCGGAGAGGTTATCGGGTCTCTCTCTGTTTCTCCGTCTCCTTCTCGTGCAGGGATTTTCAAAGTAGATAAGTCGAGGAGATCGGCGACGGAGGGAAGGGGAGGACCGCGAACGTTTCAGTTTCTCGTTTGCGCGCGAGACATATAGTAGAAGTAGAGAGAGGGAACGATGGAGAGCGACGGAGTGTTCGCCAACTGTGAAACCCAGTGACGGAACCAGCTGGGAGGAAGAGAGGAAAGAGGGAGAATGAGGATTAGGTGCGCCAAGCAGCGCGGAATTGGATGGCTCCGGCTACCGTCGGTCTGCACCTACGTATACGTTTTGTGCGCGAAATACCAAAGCGATCGGTTTACCGTTTACGCTTTGCTTTTTTTCGCGTTATCTTTATTAAGGTCAACGAACTCGATGTGCAGATTATTAGGCGATGAACATTCACCGAATCATCGAAATAATTTCAACCTTGAGATTAGACGCGTGACGTCACCACGCGAGCGATTTATACATGTATATCGATGATGGGACGATGAGACGATTAGAGCCGATTTTTCTTTTCTCGGGTGGATGAATTTTCAAGAATCAATCCGATTCTCTCACTGACCGAAACTCTCAACCGTAATCTTTCGGCGCGCGCGGCTCTTCGAATACAAAACCGTCCGCCTCGCGGACCTGACGTAACGTACCGTGAAATGTACGGATACGCGAGACTAATCGCGCGAATGTCGGCGTGTTCTCCTCGGTGCGTGAAAGCGCGCGTCAGTCGCGACGCATAAAAGTCCGCGGCCTTTTTGTCTTCTTTTCCACTCCCGCGCCACTCTTTTACGCTGCCGCTACTTCCAAGAATATTTTCAGTGTCTTCCATCCCGCACACGCGCGAGGCGTTTTCACGAGGTCGAAGGCTGCTTATGCCGCCGGCGGGTCTCCGTGGTGCGCGTTTCTGTATGCGTGAGTTGCATCAGAGTGGGAGAGGTGCGCGACCCACGGGTTATCACTGGCCTCTCTCGCGGTACCTATATCACAATCCTAGCTTCTCCGTCCACGTATATCTCGCTGCCGTTGGCGTTACACAGGAGCTCAAATTTTCACGCACGATAATACAACGCGAGGCTACAACGTAATTTGCCCGTAACTTGAAATCTCCTCTGAATGCATCTCCTCTTTTTCTTTTTCATTTTCTCTTTTATTTTTACGATTTATCTTTAAGATCGCGCGTCTCTTTCCTGCGATATCCGTCGCCTATAATTTCTGCTCATTCATTATTTTCAAATTATTTAATTTTTATATATATATATATCCATTATCAAAACTGAATAGTGAATAATATTAAATAAATTACAAGTTGAACAAATGCGGTTAAAATATTTATTTCAATAATGAAAGCGTAAAGAAATAAAATTCAAATGCATAAAGTGAAATGTGTAAGTGCATTAAGGTACAATTACAAACGTAGTCCCTCATACGAAGACAACGTTCGATCGAAACACGAGAAAATTACTAAAGTTCATACGTTATTCGTTACACGCGTTTGCTGCATGATACGCATCACCGCCATATATTCGTGAATAAAACAGTGACATTAGAAACATAATGAAGATGATGCTAGGCTTTTTGTGAAACTTTACTAATTCGTTTATTTATGTAGTATTTGATCGTATCTTATATTAGTATTTGGTAATACGAATCCTATATTATCTTGGTTTTCTGTAGAAAATACACTTATATGACCTTGAGTTCGTTTTATTTGGATTTCGATACCATAGCAAGTAATTAATCTATTTCCTCTTATAATTCCACTCTAACATAGATTTATATTTATTACGGTAAGTTATCGCTTTGCACATTTCAGTTTATGATTCATAAGCGCAACGCGCAAACATCCGCGAGTTGTCATCTAAAAATCGCTTGATTAATGAATCCGGTCATCAACGAGAGTTGGTTGTGCCGAAGGTTGTGCACGTGTAGCATTCAACGCTCAGTCACGCATGATATTTAAAAAAATGTCCATGAAGAAACACGTGTGATCTTCATCGGGGACAATATAATAACAAAGGGCTTTAAATCGATCGACAATATATTTCGGTATCCCTGTTGTGCCGTCGCTCTCTCGTGCCAGAGACGCGAGTGTCAGTTGCGACACGTAATTACTAGCCAAGCTGATGATGTCGAAATGTCTATTTGCCAGAGGAACTTTGTCGCTCGCGATAAGTGTGTCCTTCCTCCCCTTCCTCGCACGTGATTATTACTCACCGTTGCGGCCGGAAGAGTTGGCATGGGCTGCGACACCGGTTCCATCCCGAGTCTCATACGTTTCGCGTTGTCGCTCTCGTTCTCGCAGGCCGTTGCCAGAATCTGCTCGGCCTGCACGGAGGTCAAGTGTGCCGGCGTGGGTCTGGCCTAAAAAGAAACGCACACGTCACATCCGCGATCGTTCGCTGCATGCCGAACTTAATTGACATCGCGAGAATGCTCAAGCTTTCATGAGCAACAGATAGCAACTCGAGTTTCCGTCCAACTTTATAATTCATCATTGAGAAAAATTTTTTTGATTGGGTTAATTAGAATTTTGATTATCTCAATTAGAATTCTAATAAATTTAACTAGAAAATTATGAAAATTTGTCCATTTTCAACCAACACTTTTTTTTTTAGTGTGAGAAAAATGTCTGGTTGCCTTAATTGGAATTCTGGTTGAAAATTAGGAATTAGAATTTTGTAATTAAATCTACTAGAATTTTAGTTGAGGTAACTGGAATTCTAGTTGATATAATCAGAATCTTGTGGGGTTCGTCCATTTTCAACCAGACACTTTTCTCAGTGATGAAACAGCAAATCCAATAATCTCGAAAAATTCATGCGCGATTCTAAAATTACTTTGAATTTAAAAATGTCAGAACTTGAAAAAACTTGGAAGCTAATTGGCTTGCTGTCTTACGACTAACTAAACGCGATAGTAAAAAACTTACGGCATCCCAAGGGCCCTCCCTGCCACGTTTATTTCTCCGACAGCTCTTCAGGTACGTGCGGATCCTTTTCCTGGCCCTTTCAGCAAACTCGGGAAACTGTCTCGTGCAGCTATCGATGATCGCCTGTATCTTCTCCTTCGGCTGCTTCGAGATCGGCACGATGCGATCCAGGTTCTCGTCGACGAAGAGTCTCACGAACATCTGCCGCGAAAACACGACACAATGGCCATGTTAGTGAAGTGAATTAAACGGGAGCTGAATTATACGCGAGTCTCGCTAACCGCTCAAAGAATTAAGAATTTAGTGGTGGGGTGGGGTGCAACACCGGGACTCTATTAAACTAATTGTAATTAATTAAGGAGCTAGCGTAACAACGGCAGCCGCCGCGAAACTACAACCGCTTGGCTTTCACGCGCGGGGAAAATGGGCAAAAAAAAAGAGATATATGAGAAATGGGACATGAAGGGGAAAAACTTCGAGAGAAACGGCATGCCCTGTTCCCCGGCGAGTCGGCTCTCTGCCGCAACCGTTCATAAAACTTTACGATAATTAGAGTTTTTCGGGAAGGTCCGACGCGCCGCCAATATGCTGACGATCTGAACTTCTCCATCCAAGCGTTCGTTTTCTTCTCCCTTTGCATGATCCCTTTTCCCATCCAAGGCGCGAAGGACGCTTTTCTTGCGACGATAGTTGCACAAAGCAACCAGTTAGGCCGCCATTGTGTGAACCGTAATTCGATTATCCGTACGCATTTTAATTCATCGAGTGCAGGATAATGAGAGTAATAATTATCGCTAAAATTCCGCTGGCAATGTGAGATTTTAAAGGCACAGTCGATTTTTTGATTGTGAATTCTGATAGATATTCTGGTAGATATTCTGGGTGATATTCAAATCCGTAAAAAAATAAGTAAAACGCAACCCGATTTCTGTAATAGTAAAAACTCATTAAAGCTTTCATTCAGCATGAAAAATTTTTTTCAGATTTTTATACAGTTCGGAACAATATAAAAATCTGCATCAAAGTTCGGAAATCCAGGTTGCTGACAAAAAGTAAAAAATTACACACAACGGGGAGAACTATTTTCTAAATTTCCTTATTTTCTAAATTTCCAATTCAAGATATATTTCAAAATATATCTTTAAAATTTTTTGAAAGAACAAATTGTATGAAGTTACACGATTGAACCGCGCATGCTTACGTTGAACGCCTTGAGACGTTCTGGATCGTGATGTCTTGGATCCAGTCCCTCGTCCGCGTCTATATCATCGTCGTCCTCGTCTTCCTTATTGCCGCTACTGCTGGTTTCATCGTGGGCGCTTCCCGTCCCCTCGCCACCGGGCGGACTGGACTCTCGATCGCGATCCGACCGCGAGGGCGTTGCCGCCGATGCTGGTGGCGGCGTTTTCTTGAAACCCATAGCATAAGATGCCCACAAGGAAGCCATGTCTTCGCCACCGACACCCGCCACAGCGCTTAGATTCGGAACAGTTCCCGTTGGCATATCCACCAGTTCTGATGAGCCGTTTCGGGAATCTGCGAAAGTAAACATTTTGTAATGATTTAGGATACTCTCCCGGAAGTCCGAAGTCTAAATTTTTGTAATTCTCATCAACGAGGCAGAAATTGGTGTAGGTATAATTAACGTTTTAATAACGGTAATGATAATAATTAATTATTATTATTTAAATGTCATTTGAAATGGATATTATTAGTATTATTAGCATCAATAATGATCGTAATATGAACAATGGTATTTTTAATAATTACTACTAATTAATAACGCAAATTTGGTGATAGAAACACTTTGCATTCGCGATCGGTAATTATCTAGTAAAAGGGGAACTTCCATCGGCAATACCAGGAAAATAATAATGTTCTCATTGAGTACTCGCTATACCGCGATGATTAGATCGCCACCTCGCGCTGTTTCGATTTATGAATAGAGAACGTTGCAGTTGGAACAAAAGAAGGGAATATATTTTTTCCCTTCCCACGCCATGGCCAAGCGAGGAGTCGGTCATATGTGGCTGACTAGATACGTGACTAGTAGCGCGCGCGTGAGAAAGAGAGAAAGAGAGAGAAGAGCATGTGGGTGGTATATTTATATCGTGAATATAATAAGGATAAATGCGGTGTACGTTCGACTCGCGTGACGATACTGATTAGGGATGATCGATCAACAGAAGGTAGCATTTCCTAAACGACTCCCTAGCTTTGTACCCGCGTGCGTGTTATTGTCGATATCAACTGTTGAATTTCGGTATGTGAATTCAGTCGTGAATTCGATAACGGTCACAACCGGTCGCTGGGCTTTTTTTCAGCGATTTTTCATGGTGTTTAACACAGATTGGACACCTGATAAATAATTATTACATAATAAAGTCGGCGAGAAATTTGGGATAAATATTCAAATGTCACAGTTAAATGTCGACTTTCTTCATTAAGTAACCTTGCTTGACATACTTCACTCTTCACAGTCTCAGGTATGATATAAGTGCAATGGTATCAATGCAATGGATATGTATATATCTGAAAAATATAAGAATTTATAACCTTGACATCGAACTTTTTCTAATCAGTTACTTGTACGATATTTATATTATTAAATGGATTACAGTTATACCCAGAATAAATTTTGTCCTTCTAAAATCCTTGCCAAAGTCTTAGAGAAATTAAAATTGACACCAAATCTACAGAGACAAAATTGAGACAGACAAAATTGTATTGGACTCTTTCTAGAGAACAAAATGAAACTTGGTATATCACTTGTGTCGACGACGGTAAAAGACTGGATCGTCGTTCGGCTGGCTGTTGTATATAGTGTGTTTCTTCTCTACAATAATAACGGCGATCCGTTCTCAAAACCCGTAATAAGCCCCGATAGCGTGTGCAAGGTGTTAAAAGGCGGTGCGGTCTTCTACCGTCACGATCTCAGGAGAGAACGTACGGTAAAGGTGCTTTCACGAGGAGAGGATGTCGATGGGGACAGGTACGAGTCGTGGCTGCCGAGAGACTTCACGTACGAAGAAGTGTATGGATTGTCGACAGGGAGTGCCGCAGGGGGATCGTAAAGAGGCCAACGAGCCTTGCGGACCTCTTCCACCTGGGACTCTCCTTGGTTCCGATTTAAAAAAAGGGACAGGTTTGCGGCTACCATTTCGTACAATCACACGTCAACGACGGAGATGTCTGTACAAAGCCATCCGGCAACTTCGCGTTAATTTTCTACACGCTACTCAAATTACTTTTCCCATAAATACATTAATGAAAGTACTTCCCATCACTTGTAAAACGCTACGAATTAATTCCAACACCTAATATATATTCTGATAAATATAAAATATAAAATATGTATTAAAAAGGAAATTTCAATTATATTTTAAAGATCCTTTTTATAACAACCGAAACGTTATTCCTATCATTATTAGAGACCTTATGAGTCTGGTTACGAACGATTTTATCAAATTCTATGAGAGAGAAAGTTATATACAATTTCCTTGAATATATGCTATCTTCTCTACTTGGATTGTCTCACTCTATAATTAATCTTAACCCTATACTGCCAATGTTGGATCTTAAAAACATAGTCGAATTTTTTTATTGTGAATACAGGTAAATAAATTTAAATCTATATAAAAAATAAGTAAGATACAATCTCCTATGATAGTAAAAACTTATTAAAGCTTTCACAAGCACGTAAGAATTTTTCCAGATTTTTATGCAATTATTTGGAACAATATAAGCTGATATTTATAGTTGATTCTCATATTTACGATCGTCTAAAGTATTATCTAAGATGTTATAAGCCAACCACGAAACTGTTTAACATTTTGAGATATTGCTTAAGACTATCTTAAATAAGCATGGACTATGAATATTGGCTATAAAAGTCTGCACTTAAGTAAGAAGACCCGAATTGCGAATGAAGAGTGAAAATTTTCCATTGTCGACGAAGGGTTAATTAAAGTTAGAGTGAGCCAAGTATAAGTTAGAGTAAGACAGAGTATAATATATATATATATTTTCTCTCTTATATAATTTTGATAAAATCTCTCGTGGCCAAACTCTATTGTTGTCTCTACTCATTATTAATATCTAGATCGAGAATTGGACACATTTAGAAATGTAAAATAAGTCTCGAGACGATGATATACGGCTACATGAGATGTATTTGTTTTCTGATGACGCGGCTAATCTCTCAACTGGGCGCGCACGTTCTTCTTTCGAATCTACTTCCTTCGCTATGTGCGCGAAGTAATCTACATTCTGGAATCGAATTCTTCCGAGCGTAGTTTCCAAGACGCCACTCCGCCGTCGAGGCGAACGCGTTGCAAGGCAACGTCCTGGAACATTTGCATCATCGAGGGGCAACTTTCTGCCGGGCGCTTCAACTTCCTCCACGCGAAGACGCAAAAGTCTATCTAGGCGCAGCTATCTCAGGCGCTCGAACGAGCGATCCTGATTCTTCCAAGTTGTTCAACGATCGCAACGCATCTTTCTAGGAGGATTCCGGTAGAACCAGTAACTGAACGCGCGAGCGGACGACCTAGGAAACTGACGCACACGCACACGCACACGCACACGCACACGCACACGCACACGCACACGCACACGCACACGCACACGCACACGCACACGCACACGCACACGCACACGCACACGCACACGCACACGCACACGCACACGCACACGCACACGCACACGCACACGCGGTACGCGTAGGCTACGGAAAAAATCGCGCACGTACGTAATGTGTATGTATACGTGAGTATGTGTAGGTATGTGCGCAACGCTCTCTAAGAGGGTACGGCATCACACGCAGCGAAGAGAGGGTTCCCGGCCTGCGGCGAGCGTATGCCGGGTATCGCCGAAGAATAGTCGGAGAAGGTAGGGAACAGCGACGCACATAAGCGAAGCTGGACGCACGGCTAGACTGCCCGCATGGGCTAGAAAGCCGGTTGCCAATCCCAATCCCACACCAACTGTTCCTGAGCTCGCCTCTTGGCCGCCGGCCTGAACCTGAAATGAGTCGACGGCGGCGGCGACGGCGTCAGCCGTCGCCCCACCCGGCAGTTCATCCTCCTCCTGGTTCATTCCCTCGACCTCGCGTTCCCGCAAAGGGAAACTAATACTCCGGCCCCTACGACCACACCAAGTACTTCCTCTTTTTCTAGGCAACACTCGCCGTGTTGCGTATGTGAGCGAAACCTAGCTTAGCGTTACAAAATCCGCAGACAAGCCACGTACGCCCACGGTACTTCGGGCTAGGTATGAAACTGTCTACCGCTCGGGATGGTAACGTGTAATCGCGAGGATGGACGAAGACGTATTATCTTGTCCCTCATAAATGTCACTGACCATAGTAGAACGTTGCGCGTGATGGCATGTGCGTGCCCGTGTCGTGAAAGAGAATTCGGAAGTTCTCTTCTCAGTTTATACTTTTAGACGATTATTCTTGACAATTAAATGAATTTTTCTTCATATTATTATCTTAATTTATTTAACTTATTTTTATATTATCAATTTAATTTCCGATAATAATCCAATAATATTTCAGACTTTTTCATTTTTATTTCTTCATTCGTTATTTCGCGCTAACTCGAAAACTTCTAAAGTCTTTTACGTAACGATTCTTTTGAGTCTTTAGCTATATTTCTAGTCAATTTATGCACACATTTTTTTTTATTAATTTATTTTCTACTATATGAAGACAAATAATTGATATACAGATTCTATGATTATTCTTAAATGTATATTTAAATGCTGTTAATGATTTAAAGTTAAACATATTTGAAATAGAATGTTCATTATTATCGAAAAGACGATCTTTAAAAATAAATATTTAAATCAAATGTTATATATGATTGTCTTGATATATGACTCAGATCCGGAAGCAGTCATATTTAAGATATTGTGATTTTGTGATATGTCTCAAGTATAATCGCGGCGTAAATATGCGCCCGTTGGGGAAAGTTGCGCGTCTGTTGTAAATTATAAATATTACGCCGACTCTACCGCAGAGTGCATTAAGAGATGAGAAACTAAGATGTTCTCGCAGTCTCGTCGTGTCTCTTTTTTTATCACAATATCACAAGTAGATAAAGTAACGTTATCGAGAAACTTCATCGATTTCCACAATCTAGAGATTTTTTGAATAAGATTATTGTTATTTCGCAACTTATTTTCAAAAAAATTATTTTCTTCATCGATATAAAAAATTATGTTAATATAAATATTCTTCAAATATGAAACGATATCTAATTTATACATGATACGTGTATACATAGAAAGAACGACTTTGCTAAAATACAATATTTAAAAATTGAATTAGTTGACATCTGAAAATAATTTTTTCAGATTATAAAAATAATTATGTAGAACGCTCAAATTGATTGAATATTATTTTTAGAACTGTATCTATATAAATTTTTTAATGTTTCGACAAAATCATTCTTTCCTTATATTACATGCAAGTATATTTAAAAAAAAAATACATATATATATATATATATATATATATATATTACTGAATTTTAAGAAATTACAATATTTCGATTGTATTAAATTAGACTAAAATGAGACGTGCACAAAATTACAAACAACGAAATCCTTGGTTGAAAATGCGAATCACGCGGTGC
>NW_011627316.1:446389-509459 GCF_000204515.1 Acromyrmex echinatior | reverse complement strand
TTGCATATATAGCACATATATATATATATTATATATATATATATATATATATATATATATATATATATATATATATCTACTCGTCTCTTCGCGGCCGATGGCTGGTTCATTACGCAATGACTACGTCCGAGATATAGAGGCCCGCTTCAAAACCAGTTTCAAATAGCTGCCAGGGAGGATAGGTGGAAGAGATAGAGGGGTACGGTGAATTATCCTTCCGCAACCTAACTGAACAACAGAATCCCGAGAGCATGCAGTACCGCGTGCAAACGTTCGGCGCCTTGGAGATCGTTACGCGATTATCGCGATATTAAGGATTGTCACGCGCGTGACAATTAACACGCGTATTTCTTTCGCCGACGAGGACGCTTTGCGTATAACATGGTTTATTTAACGAAAAAAAGCGTTGAGTTTGTAGAATAATTAACCAATTCTTGATTACAGATACACGCAATTCGCGAAATGTTAATTTTGATATTTTATGAATAAAAAGGATTTAAACAATATAGAATAAAATCGAGCTCTCGAGAATTAATTAAATAAAAAGACTTAATCTTTTTATTAAAAATGCGAATGCATTAGATTTATAAAATTTTAATTAAAATCAAATTTGATTGAAAAATTACTAGCTTCATTAAATTTTATACGGTTTATAATTATTATAAATACACGTAATATTTTCATATACGTTTAATATTTTTACATAATACGACTTTACTAAAAATCATAACAATTCTTGCTCTTTGCATTAGAAAAAATAGCTTGTACAAGCATCAATAATACAGATAATTCAAAATCGTTTTGATGGATCCACTTACGACATCGTAATAGTTCGACTAATGGCCTTTCCGTGCGTCCACTCTGCGATTTTCGATATTCAACTTTCAATGTCCATCGACCGACACAATTACCGCATTACATTCGACGCTCCCATTCACATGACTCGGCTCTGTGTTCAACCAGGCCGCTCGAGCACGAGGTATCAAAGTACAAGATGTCTTAGGCGTATGCCTTCTCTAGTTAATCGGAAATACAAACGATATTTTAACATTATAAAGATATCGACACTTTAATATTGTAAGAAACAAAAAAAAGGCAGGCAGAAAAAGCTATCAGAAAGTGAAGATCTATTTTTAAGTTCAAATTTTGAGTAAAGGCTCCAAAGAATAAATCAATAGAATGAAATAAAGCCAAATATGTGAGCCACCATAAGATATTTGTGTATCGAAATAAATGTATTGAATATTAAGTTATAGATGTTTCGATCCTGGGATTATTGTATCCTCTTCAGTGTATAATACAATTGATCGTGTAATCCAAAATTAATTTAACACACATAACATGAAACCAGAAATGTTATCGAAACAAAGGAACATCTCGTTAAGCTATTGTTCAATTTAAAATCTTGAAAATATCATCTATTTTTAAAATCTCAGTTTTTCCTTTATGAAGATTACTTTATTGTATTTATTGCCTCATGATGTAACAGTTTCAGCGCCACTGTATATACTCTAAAAAATATTTGTATGTGGATTTAAAACTCATAGTGTTAAATCTACATCATTTTGATGTTAATAGCAGTACCAAACGCAGTGAGAATTATGTAGACACCGCATAGTGTTAAATCCACGTCGATATTTTTTAAAATGCAATGGCTTTTCCATCTTATAAAGGTTAAATTATTAAAATATAAAAAATCGAACGATAGATCTAAAAAAAAATCAAGTTTTAACAGACACTGCTTAAACAAGATTGCAGTATTGCGAAAGAATGCGAGTTTCTATGGCGATTACGTAAGAATTAATGAACGAGGATGACGTACAACAATGCACACCGCATTCGCATCGCCAATTCCGAGAGTATTGATGCTCAAAGATATCGGTTGCATTCCTCGTCTCTAGCGTGCGGCTTTCTGCCCGCACTGATTCATCGCTGGCGGGGAAAAGCACAAGGATTGTCACGGACGCGTCTCACCCCCGCGATTCACCCTCTTGGCGCGGATTTCGCCGGAATGCGTGGGTGTGAAACGGCGAGGAGAGGCGAGTACCGCTCGCGTACACGATTACAAATACACATAGGCAAATGAGACGCGCGTCGAATTGCTCTTTCTACGCCACGGGATACGTCCTAGGTTGGCGATCCATTAGTCACGTCGCGCACGACGACAAAACTTTACGAGCTAAATGGCCGGTACACCTTGGCCCCGCGAAACCTGCAATTCACTCCGCCGAGCAGAGCCGCGCCGCGCGTCAAACGTGCGAGAAGGACGCAAAACTTGAGCATTAAAGCCCCCGGCTGCGCTTACGCCAGGCGGAGCAAGGTTCTTTTCATAAGTGGGATTTCGTCAGTCAGAACGACATCAATGGGACGTTGGCGTACGTAACTTCGTCGACTCCTTTCGCGACGAAGAAGAAAGAAAGAAAGACGTCTAGACATCTTTCGTCCCGTAATGGATTCCGTTAAACGTCTCGCCTGTCGATTTCGCGAAGCAAATCTTTTTTTTTTGTTTCTTTTTTTTTATTTCGTATACCGTGACGTTCGCAATCACATAAGCAAAGTGGCTGAAACTGCACGTAATGCGACCAGCTGCGATACTGATTCTCCTTCATTGATAGTCATTGAAAATAGTCAATGACATTAAATTCTAAGATATATGGTTTCATAATAAGAACTTGTAAAAGCTGAAGTAAAAGAAAAAACGAGGAAAGTTTCGAATATTTTTGTTTGAAATATTGTAGAAAATATAAAGGGAGAAAAAATTCATCTAGTGCAGATCTTTAAGATCATTTATATGCATCTCAAAGCACAAATATATGGAAAAAACAATTTTGTTAAAACATCTAAAAATTTAGCTAGATATAAACCTGAAAATAATTTTGCCTGCCAAACTATCAAAAAAATTATGTATGAAACAATATTAGAAAAAAATTTGACATTCTTGCAATCAGTTTAAGCGTAATATTACATAATTATTTTGATATATAATCAAATTTGTTATATAATGAAATAAAATCATTTTAAGATCTATATTTAGTTAAATTTTCAGATATTTGAGCACAACTACTTTTTCCGAAAGAAATTTTTTTTCTTCTCTAACGTATAATTTCAGGATTGTTAGCGAAAATGAAAAAAAATTTACCTGACTTTTCTTGGTTTTCTCGGTTACTTTTTTCGGAAAAAATTCCCTGACTATATAAAACCTGACAAATTCTCTGAGTAAAAACAAAAAAAAAATATTAAATATTTTATTTTATAAACAGTACAAAGAAAAAATATTCACATTGAAAAAATTATTTATCTTAAAGAATAAGTTAAAAATATAAATAATAATACGATACGACTTGCAGTGAGTGTATTGCAAACGTTAAGTGAAACATACGACTACTGATACGCGATAAATTAAAAAACAAATGAATTACGAGAAACGGATACATATGTAGCTTTGTTTTGTACATTACTTATTGAGATTTTTGTCCATATTCATACTCGCACCTTATATTCAAGGCTTCCTTAAATTTTCTTTAGATGCTCAGTAGCCAATAAAATAATTCGTAGAGCACTTAAAATAAATTTAATTAAGCCTTAAATATAAGACGAATACTGGCATTAATCATTTCATTAAAACACTTTATGTTCCAATTATCATTTTAATTAATTTTAATTAGAAATAATTTACGAAATGTTCATCATACATATTTAATACATATTTTGATTTTTGCAAAGTTAAGTTTTTTCTTTTTAACAATGTCTATTAATAGTTTTCTAGCAAATTGTTCACTGCAAAATTAAAAAAAAATATTTGTACTACAAAAAATTAAAAAAATTCTATTTCATAATTTTTAAAGAAATAAAATTTATACTTAAACTTAGAATTTTACAGTCATTTAATTTTATCTTAGATTAATAAATTCCTTGATAATAATTTCGCTGACTTTTCCCGGTTATCCCTAATTTCCCTGATCGCTAACAACCCTGATTAAAAATCATTCTACTAAATTAATTTGCAAAAAGGGCATTTAAACATTAAAGAACGTAGGTCTATTTTTAAAATCTCTTTTCCTTGAGCAAGATTTGTTACTTATAATTCAATATTTCATTGTATTTCTTGCCTCTAAAATATGACACTGTTTCAGCGCCGCTGTAATGCCTTTCTCGTCCTGTAAAGGTTAAAAACGCCATTTGGTTCTTAACATTTTATACGCAATTTGCGAATACATTCGCATATAGCTTAGGACATCGTGACACGCTCGAAAACACCGCATATGCAAGCCGATGAAATAAGGTATTACCTGTGAGCGTGGAGTTGTTAATAGTGTTGTTTGCCGTGGAAATGGCTGATTGGCTGGTGATTGGTGTGCCAACAGTAGTAGCTGTGGTAGTCGATGAGTTATTTGGCGAGAGAGCCGCGTTGGCAGCCTGGACCTGTGCTTGCGCCTGTGCCTGGAGATTATAATTCCACGCGAGCAGCATCAGCTTCAACTTATCCGGATCTTTCATGAGTGTGGCTGTCAAAATTAAAAATGACAATTGAAGGCTTGAAACAAGTTAGAAAACTATATATGTAAACGATAACCCGCCGTACGCACTACGCATGCAAGACTCGAGGGCATTCTTTCCCGCAAACGGGAGTCCTTGCTCATACGAGAGTGGAGTCATACGACCGGACGTGATCTTATATCGCAAACGAATCGCAAACATTCGTCATCTATCTCCGGTGGCTGGCCTCGTACGCCGGAGGCTGTTATCACTTATCAGCTACCTGAGCTCGTGAAGCGAGCCCCGGGCGAATCGTGCCCGAATAAATTAAGCTTACAAAACAATAACGTCGTTGACATCCTCGATTTAATAACGCAACAGGTTTAATTACCCGAAACTGATAAATCGGCTGGCCGGCAGGCCACATAGCTCGACCGTCACAGCTGGCGCTGGACCGTTTACGATTATTAATCGATCGAGTAATTTACACGGGCTCCGATAAAAACTAACCAACCCCGCGGCCACGACGGATTAAACCCCCGAGTAAGTGAGTCTACGATTAACTTCCCGTCGAAGTATGCGCCATTGATTTATCCTCCAGTGCGATCGAGCTGGCCGAGGGATATCGGTTGTTGTATTATTGATCAGCGTCGCGGTAGAATTCGACGGCGCGATTAACGACGTCCTGTCTACACGACTTGCTTCGTCAGATATTCACCGGAGACTACTGAGGAACCTGGCGAGATCTACAAGCCAGTCTTAGCGCATGCCGTGACTTGTCATCTTGATGCACCGATCGAACTGATACCTTAGAATGAGCGATGACGTACGCCTTTTTGTATTCTATGATCCTCACACTGAAAAAAAAGTCTGGTAATAGTTACCAAACATCGAGTGAAATTATTTCAATCAATATATATATATAATCAAATATAATTTCACTTTCTAAATATTTAGAAATCATTATCAAACAGTTAATTAAATTATATTTGGTAATAATTATTAAATATTTATAGAAAAGTAAAATTATTTCTGATTGCATTAATGGAACGTTTAATTGAAATTTTTCCACTTAACATTTAGTAGCTATTATCAGATTTTTTTTGCAAAGCTTACGTCAACTGCGCTGTCGAGTAAACAACGCAATTTAAGCAACACAAACGAAAAATAAGGCGTCGATAGCGATAGTTGCCAAAAACGTACGTGATTGATATAAGCAGGAAGATCGCGTGCATATTGGCGAATGACGAGCGATGACTCGATGAGTAATGCATGACGTGGAATATGTTTCCTAACAATATCGACATTGATCTTGAAATATCTGAATTCTGATAAATCTCTAAAATTGGTTTTTGTAAGATTAATTTATTACAAATGTAATAAATGAGAATTTATCTTCATACATGTATAATATGAAACAAGAGTAAAATTAAAAAGATTAATAAACAAATTCAACCATTCACAAGTCGTAGCTCATTGCTTATCGCTTACAGTCGTGGCCTTACGCGCGACTCCTCGAGTATTATTCGAGATAGAGTGGAGGAAAGCATTTAAAACTTACGAATCAGGATAGTTATCTAACGAAAGAATCAAAGTGCAGTGTGTTAAACGCGTGACATTCAAATCGCGTGAATGAAAAAGAAAAGAAGATTACGGAAACAACGATCCAAAGGGTGTAGGTAATACAAAACGATATTTCTTCACAAGAATGTTCTATCGTATAATACATGGAAAGAATGAATGTTGTGTTGAAGTATAATTTTGTTGGATTACGAAAATTATATAAAATACTCAAACTGCTAAAATGTTAAAAACTTTTTGCAGTATTGCTCATTATTTTTTTGTTTTCGATATAATTATTTTATTGATGGTACAATAAAATTTTCAAATTTGTATACCATATCAAAAATACAGATGTAGATCTAAAAAAATTAATTTTTGTTGAATCATCGAAATAATTATTGTAGGAAACTCAAGCATGATAAACAATACTGCAAAAAGTTTTGACATTCTAGACACTCAGTTTGAATGTCCTATAAAACTATTTTTAGACCTATATTTAGCTAAATTTTTAAATATTTCAGCAAAACTTCTTTCTATGTAAGAAACTTAAACGCCAAACGTGCTATAACTTTTACAATTTTCTCTACGATAATAGTTTATCGTTGGTTCGTACCAGTAAAGATTTTCAATCTGTTTCGCATTATGATCTGTCAGCACGTTTTAACTAGATGGTTTCCACTCTTAAAGAGACTCGTCATTCAAAGGAATTTGGTCAAAGACAAGCTCAATTGAACATTTAGATCGGTGTCTGTATATACATATATGTGTGCCATGTACATGTATTTCTTGCTCCTCTCACGAAATCATTGATTCCGTCTTTTTTTTTTTTTATCTGACCGCACACTGCGCATGTAACGCGGCACCATACATGTCCGTTCCTCTCTGCACGCCGAAGACGAGCCGCTCTTCTGTACGTCGTGAAACCGTAATCAAATGCCGAGTAACGCGCTCGATACTACTAATTCGTTATATCGATCCGTGCCACGCGAGCTGCCGCGAACGTACGTACATCAGAATCGAATAGCCGGCATTAACCTTTAGATTATTATACCTTGATTTATTACCGTCTGAGATCCTACAAGGATTTACCGAGAAATGTTCAAAGAATATTCGATTCACTGCAAGTAACCCATTTCATCCGCAGAAAAATTTAATCTTTCCATTTAACTTATTTTAAATAATCCATTTTCATTTTCTTTTCAATAATTGATTAATTCAGATTGTTTAGTAACAATTTAACATTTACATCTTATCTACTTTATGATGCGCATATATCTAAGTAGTCTACACAAAAATCAAAGAAGTTTCGACTTCTTTTTTTCATTGGCAACTAGTCTTTAAAGACACCATCAACATTTTGATTGTGAATTTTGGTAAATTTTAAATCTCTAAAAAAAAATAAGTGAAATACAATTCAATTTCTATAATGGTAAAAACTTATTGTTAAAGCTTTGACAAGAGTATATTAATTTTGTCTGATTTTTATAATCCGGAACAATAAAAAATTTGTTTTGTTTCTCGAAAACCTCTACATTGTTGACAGAAGAGAGTTAAGATCGCAGACTTTTGCATAACGCATAATGCATAATGCAAAATGCAAAAAAATTAATCAATCAAAATTCTTCTTTTCCATGAAATGAGAGAAAAGGAAGGATTTTGATGGGTAGATTCGCTATGTGTTATCCGTCATGCAAAAGCCTGCGGTATTAAAAGTTCATATTGCCAGCGGAGGATTAAATAAAAGTTAACGAAACATATCAACGTCTGTTTCGAGATATGTTTACTTAGGATTAGAACACGTGGCGGACGAAATTCGATCTGTCACTAATTTAGCTTATTATAATAATCCACGGCAGCGGCAGCAGCGGCGGTGATGAACAATATATACGAGCTTACTATAATTCGCGCAAATTCCATTTGGGAATGACTGAAATAACGATGTTCCACGTATAGTTCCCGCGTATAGTCGGCGCGGGCGTACAGCCGCACATAATCGGACCGGATAGTTCAAAGGGACAATTCACAGATTTTCTAGCGTATCGCGCGGGCGCGGTTCCGTTTGTTCGTCCAAGCGGCGGAATTAGCGGTGACACACGGCGGACGGGCGCTTCGGCCGCGCGATGACGAGAGCAGAGATTAGAGAAAGGGTGAGGCGGAGAACCGGTCGCGCGGCGGCATGACACAGCGGACGGAGTGACGTTTAAATCATTCACGACACGGTTCAATAATGTAAAAACGTGCGACGCCGCCGTAGAATTCGGGTCAGATTCCCGAAACGGTTGCGACCTGACCCTCCGCGACGGCGAAAAGATATGCGAGAAAGATACGAGTAACGCACTCGACAGAACGGATCGTGTCGAGTGGTAAAAACTTTGTTCACGCACGCGGCAGACATACATCTCTGCACTTTGTTTCGTAAGGATTACGACCGGGTGAAGGTTCGAAGGGGGGACACCACCGTAAGGAGGCTCGGCAAGGTTTACGCTACGTATAGGATATATAGATAATGAAAGGTTTTACTCACTTGGATAGTGATCGTCCTCGGATATGTCGGCGGGCTCCGGGGTCGAGATGTTCTCCTGCAACAGATAGAAAGCCACCGTTAGGTACCAAAGCGTTTTCCACTCGAGTCGTGCTATATAGCAGTCGTACGATTTCGCCCTGGGCTGCAAGGTACGAAAGCGAACGGGACGGAACTCTCGCGACGCGTTTAAAAGTTCGTGAAACTCATTTTCCGCAACTGCCCGTTATGATAATACCGCGCGAACGCAGCCGCCGCGTAACCGCATCATTACGCAGGGCCAGATGCTTCGCGGCCTTATTTAGTCTTGCTATGCAACCTCCATGTCATTTCGATAAGAGTCTTCTTTATGTATTAACATAGAGAATGAGCAAATTCGTTCTTGATTAGTCCACGATTTCGTATAATTGACGCAGTACGTGTGAATACGTACGTGAAAATCTGTACTTATTTTGTCATGTATAGAGATGTAAACGACGGAAAAATACTAGAATTTTAGGGTAAAAAACTCGAAAATTAATGGTTTTTTTTTCCTTCGGCTTTGACAGGTTTTTATACTCGGATATTTTTTTTAGTCATCCAGGTCATTGCTTGAAATTTTTGCACTTAAAGCGATATGATTAGAAAAATAGATTCGGGCGTTGAAAAAAAAAGGAAGCACAGATGCTGAATGCAAAGAGTGCAAGCAACATAAATAGAGTTATTAATCTATTATCAACTCATCAAGAATTGCAACAGTCAATAATACATATTTCCGCTTCAATATAAAATTATAAAAACAAAAGTATTAAAAAGTATCGAAATAACAAGAAAAATGAATTCTATTTTTTCTTCTACATATTTATCATGAATTTTATGTGATTTTCAAAAATATCGTTTTTTTTTTACAGTAAAAACCTAGTTTTTTATTTGATACTTTTCTCCGAAGTAAAAAATATCGTTTTTTTACATCTTTAGTCATGTAGGTTAATATAACATTCTTTCCAAAAAAGCTGAATTATATGAAGTTCAGTTACATAAATTACTAAAAAATATTAATCATTTGATAGTAAATGATGTAACTGTAGTAAATATTATTTTATTTTTTTATATAATTTATTTATTCATGTTTTTATTGTAACTTTATAATACATAGTTGAGTGCTATTGTCCTTAAATTTGTATTTAAATATATACAACTCTTCCAGGAATTATAAAATTAATTTTTCTACAAAACTAAAAATTGTACTATCGAGATGCATTCTCATTTACTTTCATCTTCGAACTCAACGACTTGCATTCAAAGAACTATTTCATTAGAATACCATTTAATAATGGCAATGATGATACCGCGTATTGTTCACAAGTGCGATTTTATCGAAGAATTTTTGAATGTGTACTTTTTAATGTCACATCAACAATATTTCATTAGTTATTATGGCATTATATTTCATTAAAAAAAAAAAAGAAGTCAGAACTATTTCGTTTTTTTCCTATGTATTATATCTAATATTGAATCACACTGTATAGTCATACATAATAATAAAATTAAGTATTTTGTATTGAAGTCATTATAGATTTGTTTTTGTTTTTTTAATATATATATATATATATATATATTCATTCTTACATGTATATAAAAATAAAAAGAAATTCAATAGAATTCAATAAGTTGTTACTATTGAGTCGCGGTCCAAGATATACAATCAAGAAGAAGCTATCGAAGGCTATTCGCGTTACCATACGCCCACAGGAAGACCGTGGACTTTATTGTCCCAGATCAAGAGCTGGTGGCGACTCGCGATTCGTCGAAACGCAAATTGCTTACGCCTCGGCGTTGCGTCGCGTTGCGAAGGTGACGCACGTCGAGAATCTCAGATCAGTAGCACAAACGAGCACCGCCTCTCAACCCTTTCACGATCAACGCGGTCAGTCTGTCTCCAACTTAAGCATCATGTATACGTGTACAAAAATCTCATCTAAACATAGCCTGGCGAAATAAGATCGTCCACTGAGCGAGAAATAATTATGCAGACGCCGCAATTAGCTTTACGTTCATTAGGAAATTATTAATTACCGCGTACATGTAAAAAAAAATGTTCTGACATAACTCCCTTTCGTAATAACGCATAAATGTAAGTATATGCATAGATAATGGCCGTTATAACGGGTCGTTATAACGGAAAATTAATCCGTAAAATCATCATCTTTTCCGTAAGCTTCTACTTTCGCTGCAGCAACACCATGATAACGCATGTACATAAATTTTATTATATATTCGATAACACTCTAAAAAAAGAAGTGTTTGAGACTATAATTCGATGATAAAATAATTACAGAATTACAAGAACTCTTTTTTGTTGTTATTATAAACAAGTCGTGTTTTCGATGCCAAGTATATGTTTTTTTGTATATAGAACTATAAGTATTGTACATTCTTTAAATTCGTTAAAATGGACTCTCACTCTAAAGAACGAGAATTGAGCCAGTCTCGGAAAACAGTGGTTCAATTTTCAATTCTTTAAGAGTGAGATTTACTCTAGAAAAGTTGATAGAAACAATTATTATTGTGACGTTTCTTAATCATAATTACACTATGCAATATTTTACTATGCAATTACCTATAGTCACAAATATGAAATACTTCTCTCTCAATACATTTCCCAAAATGTAATGGTTACATTACTTTTGACACGTAAGCGGATTTCTATACGGCTCGTTTTAAGTTAAAAAAAAAAAATCATCCTCTGTTTACGCCACTGGCCGAGATCGAGTGGTCAGGGTCGTTTTGAGGGAATAAGGCCGAGGCTCGTCGGACAGAGGATCACCTCTATATGGTCGAGTCGTTTTTCATCGAAAAGAGCAGTGCGAAGCGTTCTCCGCGCTCCGTGATATGGCATCGCTTCGCGCGCCACACTCTAATCGATCCACCGCTAATCGCTCACCGGTCGTGGCGAGTCGTAGCGATCTTCCAGGCTCTAGCAGCGTGATTCTATCTAACTTTGATTGATTTTATCCCGACGAAATTAACGGGTTTTTCCCCGTTGAAACGAACGGCCGGTTGGCCTGCCGGCAGTTTCGCAAGGCATGCACTACGTTAGCCTGAGCGATGCCTGGGCCGACTGGTTCGCTGTGTGTTCGCAGTGTGTTCGCTGCTGAAGCAGGCGCAGTCTCTTCTATCTGTGTCAGGTCTCGTGTTGCAACTCCAGAAGGTCGACCGGTATACAACGCGGAGAGCACGGCCAATTGATACCGGCCACAACTTTGTCCAGCGGGCTTGTAGGACATAGGCGGCGTGCAAGCTGGTGCGAGCGCGAGAACGTCGCATACATGTCGGACGTCGGACGTCGGTGTGCGCGGCGCGGGCGCCGCAAAAACTTGTGATGATGTAACCGAGAAATTCCGACGAGCCCGGCATCGTTCGCGCACGAACGTGGAAATCATGAGAGGCGACGTGGAGATCCAATCGCGACGAAATGTCGCGTCGCGCCACGGGTTTTTTTTTTTTTTTTTTTTTTTTTTTTTACGACGAATGGTCACCTTCTACGTGCGTGTGCGAAGGAAAAGGGGGACGAGCCTGCAAAGAATATTCTTGGTATTCTACTATAAAAAAATATACTTTACTACAAATTGACGATTTTATAGTTACGTTTGAATACAGGAACAAGCACGAAGCTTGCAGTGTTCCGAAATATTGTGAATTTTATTCGTATTGCTTCATTTATGTTGATATATATGATTTCGTTTTTTTTTTTATATTAATATAGCATAATACATTAACTTAGAATTATTGGATGAGATTAAATCTTATTAGATTTTAATAAATTTGATATGTCTTATCGGTACTAACTTTATTCCTTTACTTTATTGACCTTGACTCCATTTTAGTTAGAATTATATAATATTTATATATTTTATAACATATATACATTTTCGTTGTATGAATCTTTATTTCCACACTTTGTTTTTAGTGTTAGCTATGTTTTTTCGGACGAAACGGATTGATGGAACGGCGCATTCAGAGGTTCATATTAGAAGCCGGGCACAGAATCTGTTTAATAATCGGTGGAATTTATTGGCTGGGCGTCTTACTCTATTTTTCTCTCTCTCACTTTTCTCTCCCCTTTCCTCCTGCCAGCTACACTGTTGATTTCCAGCTGCGCACTCACGGAAGGTTATTTTAAGAATCTTTCATTAAGAATTTAATATAGCATGATTTTCGCGGACCTGGTCGCGGAAGTATCTATAGGTACGAGTACCTATCGATTATGAGTCCCTTTTGTAATCCGAACCGAGGAGTCAGATGAGAGAAAGATAAAGGTCCAGATGGGAGAGCGTGCAGATAAAAGTATATATAAACCTGAGATATAAAATAGAAATGCAGGTGGAAAATAAAACTTGTATCGCAATTTCGTCTCAGCGGGAAACTCTCGGATAGATTCTAGCGATCTAAGGCCCCGCCTTTGCGATTTCAAGAATCGCCTCGCGATCAACTGTGCCGCGCTTGTCCCGGAGGTCTCTCGATCTCACCGCGGCCAATCTCGCTCGGCTTGGCACACCGTCAAGGTGTTTGCCATTAAAGATAATCGCGGCGGGTTACCTTCTGGGAAGGAAGGAGTCGATGCGGCGACGCGCGGATCGAGCTCCGCAGCGGTTTCTAGTAATTGATACCGTCGATACGATCGTTACAAGTTATCCCGCACGTCAGGATATCTGCGAATTGTTGCGTTTAATTTACGACAAGGACGCGGAGGCGACGGAGCGATAGATATAGGAAGCCGCGTGGAATTCACGTTACACACGCGGAAACTCGACGTCCGAGACAAACGGTACTCGGATAATACTTCAGTGTTATACGGCGTACATTTTTGAAACGCCATATTTTTCACGGCTGATTTCTAACTGATTTCTAAAATAGTAGGTGTATAAATAAGTTCTCGCATTTTTTCGAAAATATACTCTGAAAAAACTTGGTAAATCTTAATGTTTTTTTTTTTCAATAAATGTTTAATACCAACTCAATATTTATTTACCGTAAATAAATATTTATTCGATAAAAAAATGATTAAAGTCAAATTAAATTCTTGTACCAAATATATGTATATATAAATATGTTTACATTTAGTATATTTAATACTCTAATAAATTTCTTATTGTTTATATTTAATACTATTCAAACACAAATATTTATTTTTTAAAATTCAGTATATTTTTTCGGTATATCTATTAATATAAATGAAATGGTACAAACGTTTCAACTAAAATATACATATATTTGCCTTTCGAATCTATCACCTTTAGCCATCTTTCAGACAGCATATGGCATATTTTGCCGCGGCAAAAGAACGCTTATTCACAGCGCGATTTATCGTTCATCGAAATCACTTTTAAATCTTTTAAACCAATCTTGGTACGTTCTTTCCGACACAATATTATCTCCAAGTCTTACAAATTATTCTGGTTGCTTCAGTGCCGATTTTACTACGATGAAAATAGTGAAGCATGCAATGATGAAATATGTATAGTTCTTCAATGTTCATTTTCAAATTAAAAATATAATTAATTGTTTAACTGCGAATTGTTATATAGCTCTCGAAATGCAGGTTAATTAATCTTACTTTACTTATGAAAAAAAAAATAATTAAACGCGAAATTTTAATATCACTATCATTAGGTATCTATTTAAAGTTGACAGCGAGAACTTGTTGTTGTATATTTAATAGTTTAAAACGTGTATATAACAATAAATTTTGAAAAGATAGATTTAACATATCAAACATTAAATATTAAAATCTTTTCAACGACTTCATATATTATAAAAATAAATTGATTAAATCCAACCCAGGTCTAACAAATATAAATGAGCAAATTTGTTTGGATGTGCATAACTAACAATTTTATTATTCATATTAAAACAGTACGTTTCGACTTAACTCCATCCTCTTCAGCTGCAGATGTATACGCATTTTTTACAAAGAAACTAACCCCACGCATAAATTATTAATACAAGAATCATCTTACATTTCTTAATACTTTAAAAAACAACAACCGCATTATAATTTATTTTTCAGATAATCAAACTATAAATTGATATGTTGCAATAGTCATTTTTCCATTTTTTCGAACCAATTCCTCTTAGATTAAAAATAAAAATTTAACGTATTGTGATGATTCGTGATGATTCGTAAGTAAGATGATAGAGAGAGAATATGCGTCGAAATCGGAACACACATCGGTATCAGACTGATTTCATTCGCCGCGCCCAAGGACTCCGATGATGTCGCAGGTATTAATAAACAAAGATCCCCCAGTCTCCCCCCGCTTCTCCAGCCGACTACGCGCTCTTTCTCTTTCTCGCTCCTTCTTCGTCGCACCTACGCACGGGGGCCGCCCCACTTCCGGCGGATGTACCCTGATAAATGGGAATCTCGCCGCGCGCGCAACCGACCGGTCGTATATACACCTACGACGACTGCAGCGAGTGAGAAACGATCCCGGCGTCTTCCAGGCATGAAGCAGCACGAGGACGAAGACAGAAGCGAGCGGAAGGAGCGGAGTACTAAAACGGAGTTTAAGAGTACAGCCGCGCCGCTTAAAATCCCCGGGATGCGTCGACCGCTGATGCGATCCCGCTTCTCCTGTTACCTCGATCTCGACGATGATCTCGGAGATGAGAAGTCTGTTGTAACGCTCGTCGCATCGCAGCCGAGGTCACGTCTCGTTAACACAACGAGCGCAAGCCGCGCCTCGATTCACGCGCATTCATTCGTACGCGGGAACGCATGACAAGTCGGGACAAGAAAAGAGGAACGGAGAAGTCTCCTCTTCACTTGAGCCCCGGTGACTCCGGAACGATAAGTTCCCTCTCTTCCGAGAGGGGGAAAGAGACATGTGGAACCAGTATACTGTATAAGAGAGGGAATTGTTGCGGAGCGAGGGGAGAAAAGAAAAGAGGGGCATAAGAGAAGATTCTGAAGAGCCATGCTCTTCGCGAACGCCATTCTCGACGAGTAGATACGGTTGGAACATTTGTTTAGTTGGCTGCAATTAAGCCACTTGGCGGCAATTGTTTGTCGCTCCGCACAGAATTCCGCTCCCACCGTGCAGCCATCCGACTCCACGAGAGATGCGTGTAGTACACGGTTATACGCGCGCGTGTACAACGAGAAGAGACGATGAGCCATGAGGCCACCGCGAGCGGGAGCTGCGCTATGTTGTACCAACTCGCCACCAACACAGCAATTCCAAACGATAAAGGCGAGCGAGTTACCGGGGTTAGGGGTCAACCGGGACCAGTAGCCGGTGTCCGACCAATCAACGTCAACGGCAACCGGACGGCGGACAGTGGACACCGCCGCGAGATCGTTCGAGAGGATTGTCTTTTGTCTCTAGACAACTGAAGATGCTGAATTACCCATCGAAGCCGAGCGACTAATAAAGCCTACAAAAATCTAAGCTTAAGACGCAAGCAGTGAGCGAATCGATTAAATCACGATAGAGAGTAAATGTAAGGTTATTGCCTTATATTCTTTATTGTGATTGGCCAATTCGCTTACATTTACGTCTCATTATTTTACGTTTTTCTATGTGTTTCTGGCTTAACGTGAAAAAAATCTCAAACCAGATAGATGGAAATTCTTTGGAGATTGTTGTTTAGAGCAGTGAGATCCAATTTTTTATTTTCCAATTAACTTGTGGTTTAGATTTAACCTCACTTAAACTGATGATAATGTAAAAAATGTATTTTTTTTTTTAGCTATTATTAGTCATTAAACTGATAATTTTGTAATAACTTTTAACGTTATCACTAAAACCGTGTCAGCTTAATGATTAATGATAACTAAAAAAGAAACACAGTTTTTACATTAGGTTAAGTCCAATAAATGAACCAGAAAATGAAAAACTAGACCTGAGTCTATCAGGTTTAGCGACTATTTCTCGCCAACATTTTTGAAGTAATTCAATTTTCACAAGAATTCATATATGCAATCATTCATGCATAATGTTATTGCAATTAGAGAAAATACATGTTAATAATTTTAAAATTAATTTAATTAGAAACGCATTAATTTTATTAATCACTGGTTACTAGTAACATTGTTACATAAAATATCAATGCAATGCATATACAGGAATGAACAATAACATTGTTTTCAATGAAAATACCGTTAATAATGATGTAAGAAGACATTACACGGTCATATTATAGATTCGTATTATAGATTCCAATTTGCGCCAAGTTTATCATAATATTACAATCGTTAGAAAAATTACAGAATAAATAATGATATTTTTTTGTACTTTGATTTTATGTAAGTAAAGACTCATTCTCGCAGCTTGCAATAAGAAAATGCATTACGAAATATCTTTCGTAAGATAGATTTAGAAGCGTGAAATAAAACTCGTGATAAATCGGGAATACTTAAAGCAATTAAAGAATGCAATGGGAATAAAGAAAAGGTCAAGCTCGTCGAGGACCCGGAACACGATGGCCGCTCCGACCGCGACGTAAAAGGAGGACCGAATTGGGCCCGTTAGGATGATTGCTCGCGGAGAACGCTCGCTCGAGTGATCGATTTAGTTGCCTCTTCTGGGTAGCTCTTTGGATAATGGGGAAATGATTGTGGCCTACCGGTGATCTCTCCGCTATGTGTTTTAACCGGGGCAAAACACCTACCGGCCGTCGCGATTCGACCGCCTGTCGCCGATCCTTCTTCCATCCCTCCTCTCGCCCTCTCTCTTCCTCTCTCGGCCGATTCGGAATACCGAACGACTCTCAATTTCGACTCATTTGCCTACCAAATCTGGCGTCGCATAAATATACGTAGGCTCCTACGGTGAACGGGTCTCAAGGCCGCCGGCAATTACCAACGTTACGCCCTCATTCGGTGCACTTTTATTTTCCTCCCCGGTGCAGTACTTCTACCATTTAACCCGCCCCATCGTCTCGTCATCTCAGGATTCTTACAATCGAAACTTCTCGCCGTTATTATGAAAAAAAAAAGTTGTCGCTGATCCGCAATCGTCGATTCGAAGTATTGAATTGTGCGAGCGATTGAGAGGCAATAATCTCTAATTTTACTTTGGACAATAAAATTGAATCGTCATAGAGTATATTCTACTTGGCGCTCACAACGCTTGCCAGCATTATTTACCCTTGTTTACATTTGATAAACAACAAGTTGCGAACGTCAAGTGGAACGCATCCACAGTTGATGCGTTTGCAAGAAGCGCCAAACTTCGACCGTCGCGAAACAAGATGATTCCAGCATCTCGGAAAGATTGCGAGATGAGTCGTGTTCGTGTCCGTCAGAAGATCGAGATGTGTGTTGAGGAAAAAGATAAATTCGTCGCTTGATTTTTCGCCCTCCAAGGATACGCGTGATCGTGCGGTTATACCAGAACAGATTCGTTGAGAACGTTCGCCGATATATAAGTCGACTTAAGGGAGAGGAGAAAAGAGGATCGCATGACGTCACCGGCATACGTTTCCAAAGTGGCGAAGTTCAGGTTGCGTCAGGGAGAGACCAGCACGGCACGGTGCGAGAACCGATCGTTGGAGGAGCTCTTCTGATCTGGAAAGCAAATGCGGAGTAGGAGGAGGGAGGAGCAGGAGGAGGAGGAAGAGGAGAAGACGCGTCGGTAGGAGGACGACGGGGTCACCGTCGGCGGGATAACCTCACACGTGTGCGCCCCCCAAAAAAGAAGAAGAAATAAAAAGACGATGACGACGATGGCGGCGACGGCGGCAGCGGACGAATCCAGTGGCGTCGACAGGAAAGACGGGAAAGACGTGCACTTTGCCAAGTCTTCGTTGCGCATCGCTGTCCAAAGACGACGTGAAAGTGCAGACGTGAATCGATGAGAGAGGCGAACGAATTATTCTCTGTGATCTCGTTTAGAAATAACTCCGCCTAACTCCCGCTTGGAAATATTCAAAAATTGTTATCTTCTTTTAATTCATTTATATAAGCTGGAAAAAAATATTAGAAATTTCTTTCGTAACTTATCAACATATTTTTATCTCTTTTAAATATAATTTTTCTTGTAATCGTAAATATCAATTAGCCAAAAAAATGTTATTCCTTTTTTTTCCGCTTACCTATCAAATTCAATCGCCGCGTATTAGCGAATTGAAATTTGAATTTCACCGAGAGAGAGAGAGATAATGCGACCAAGAATTAGATACGATGAAAGTCCCTATCACGCAGTTGGGAATTTGGGAAGTTGAGATTAAAATGTAGTACGATTGGGAGCAACGTCGTCACAGAACCACAGGCGACCACGGTATCCGGCGTGGCCGGTTGGCTACCTTACTTGACCCCTGCGCAATGAGGGACAATTGGGTGTAACAGTCTCCCATTCGTCTGTCCGTCCGCCCGTTCCTCCCATACGTGTCGCCCCGTATACGTGTCCGTGTTTCTCTGAATCCTCGGCCGTGTAACACATCCATTACTCTCGAGGCGTATGTGTGTCGGACGGTATACGCACGCATACGTGTGCGTCATTGCCTTCCACCGAGGGGAAAAGTCCAATGACGACAACGGCGAGGAAGACGAAGTCTAAAACGACCAAGATCCCCGTCGCGTGAGCTAACGGAGACCATCAAAATTTCGACCTCTAATCATGAAAACTGTAACTCGTTTAATATTCCACTCATTATCCTGCTAACAGATTATACGATCAGGTTCTATGAACGATTACCTGAGCAGAAGACGATTGATTGAAAAAAAAATTTAAGAAAATTATCAGAATGATTACTATGATTGACACAAAGACGAACGTGAGATTGTTTCGTAAAATTTATCCGAGTTTTGCGATAGAGAGCTGTTAGGTTTAGCGAGGGCGTCTCGTCCCGTAAACTTTCATATACATGGCATGTTTCCGATATCCGAGAGATCTTCATGGAACTTCGTCCTACGCAAGGCCAACGGTTGCAGTATTAAAAATGTCTATCTTACAGTACGAGCGTCTCTAATAGCGTTATCGCGATACGCTATTAGACGTCTAACTACGGACGTTTTTTCGCAGAATAAAAAACGCGCGGATTTTACCGTCAAAGAATTAATTGCAAGCCCGTGATCGGTCTCTCATCAAGGACGATTGTCTCTCTCTCTGCAGCAGGACGCATTAGTAAGAAGACACACACTTACGGAATGCATTAAGCATCGCAAAATTCATAACGGATCAAACATGTGTCCCGTTGACGCGGTATTCAATATCACCTGACGGTAGGACTATGTAAAGTTAAAGAGGAACGCGTTGATCGCGTACACGCGCGGTCCCAGCATCTCCCTCGATGGGCGGCGGGGGCGAAGGATACGAGGAATGGGAGGGAAAAGAAGAGGATAGAGCGGCCAGTTTCGAGCACGCGCCCTGCTCTATTTGATTCTCCCGCGTAGCACATCGCTTCGATTCGTTCCTTCCAGTCGCGTCTCGCCCCGCGAGCAGAGAGCGTGCATTCTTCTTGCACTTTGCTCGTCGTCGTCGTCGTCGTCGTCATCATTACCGTAGTCGTTGTTTTCCTTCTTTTCATTAACATGCACTGGAAAAAACGGTACGCAAGAAAAACCGTACTCGTGCTCGCCACTGTTTCTCTTCCACGTTTGCGATCTCATCAATTCAGGGATTACGAATCAAACTTCCAAGATTCCTCTATATGGAAAAAGCGGTTTTGTTGAGATATTAAAAAATTTAGCTAGATACAGATCTGAAAATACTTTTATTGGAGTATCAAAATAATTATGTAGGACGCTCAAGAAATGATGAGCAATGTTGCAAAAGATTTGGATATTTTAGCAATTAGTTTAAGTGTCCTAATTTTGAGTACATTTTAAGTTTAACAAAATTACTTTCAGATTTGTATCTAGCTGAATTTTTAGATACTTTAAAAGTGTTCTTTCCGTATATATTCCCTAAAATTCATTTACGTAGCGTATCGATCAATGTAGCATCTCAATTTTTACTAACATATATAATTTTAACTCTTTAAAATGCGGAGAGAGATCCGAATGAAAAATTTACGTCTTATGTTTGTGCTAAAATAGATATAATCTTTTACAAGTGTACTCGTTACTGTATTAAAGAGTCTCGTTTAAAAATGCTAAAAATAAGGTATAAAAGTAGGATAAATTTAGCACAATAATGCAAAAAAAAAAAAAATTGCGAATTTTAGTAATTTCACGAAGACGTTTCTCGAGTTCGACGTTGTACAAAGGCGGATGTACATTCTCCTAGCCTCCAACGTCGACCTTAGCGATGCAATTTGTTCCCCCGCACTAGTCGTCCCTTTCCTCAGCACTTTATTTCTACCCGACAAAGGCCCGATAATTAATCCGGGCAATATCTCCTCCCTACTCTTTCCGCTTCATACGTGCTACATGTCCATGAACTAATCCAGGCAGTTGTCTCATCTCGATATCACGCCTGCCTATTAATACACAAAGATCATTAGCTTCGCGGCTGCTTCCGGGTGGCATGACTTCGCGACAGCTAAGCAAAAGGCTCGAAAGTCACTCGTATCGTGCGATCGCCCACAATTATTGACGACGATCCGCTAGAAACGCATACATCCCACGTGCTCTAAGTAACCGGCCAGTATTTCAATAATGTCCTGACCGACCTCGTCGTCGTTGTCCCCTGTCTCTTCCTCTGCCTTCTTCTATCTACCTCGTGCACCTCCGTCGCGTTGAACGCACGCTCTATCTAGAGGCCGAGCGCGTACACGCGTGCTCTATGTGTGCTATATATGTGTTTGTGTGTATGTGTATGGTCTATGTGGTCCGTGTGCGTATGGACACGCGGGGGCCTGGCCCCTCCAGGTCTCAGTACTCACATGTGAGATCAGACGATCCAGCGAGCCAGGCCTGCTGGCCTGCCAAGGGAATATTATACTTGGCGATGACGCGTACGTACACGCCACACGAGGAGGCTATCTCGCCTCGACGAGAGATAGGTAGGGAAGGAGAAAAAGGGGAAGGCTAGGGTGCGCCGCAAGGATGAGACAGAAGGTGAAGGATATACGGGCGGAGAGTGAGAGCAAGAGAGAATACAGGCGCCGAAGGTTTAATCAGAAGGGGGGCTATCGACATCAATCTTTCCTCTCGCGCGCTTTCCAAGGAACACCGAACGTTGGGGTCGTGAATTGGTGGTGATCTTGCCAAAGATCTTTCGCGTGCAATCTGTGTCTTTGTGCGAAAGAACTTTGTGCAACAACACACTATGATAATATTCCATGAAGATGAGAATAGGTATTGATGCGCGCGGTAGTTTTTATAAAAGAACAGAGTTAAATCAAATGATTGTGACATTTATGGAACGAGGCGATGAAAGGTCTGCTACTAATGATGAAATAAGAGCTCTCAATTATCGTCAACGAGGAGGTAGTTCGAACGGTGTTCTCGAGATAGTCGACGGCGATCTAAGTATAGGCGAAACACGTCATATACTGGATTAATCTTTTCTATAGGAAAAATAGACAATTGTAAGAAAAATGTTGACACCCGCTCTAGGAATATTCCCGTCTATTTCAGAACAATGTGCAGTTCGAAATAGGATCTGCAGAATTAAATTCAGTTTCTGTTATACGAGACAAATGATCGATAAAACTGGTTTTCAATTAAAACAAATTTGTAAGATCATCAATACTTTTTTCTAAATGTATATTGATATTAATTATAGATCCTTTAAATTATTAAAATTTTAAATTATTGTAAACTATAATATTTATGATTTATATAAAGAATCTATGATCTGAAAATTTTCATCTGAAAATTATCGCAATTAAATAAAATGTAATTCTGTAAAATAAATGAGAAATAAAAACTTTTGTATTTTCAATTTGTGAAAGTTGCAAGTTTAGAATAGAATTAGAAAAAAACGATCGCAAAAAGGGTGGATTTTTTGTCTGTTTTTCGGTCCTCGATTTTGGAATCGAATTTTTATGTCAAATCATAGCTGATGATGAGACGTCAATCACAAAGAAGTTTTACGTTGATCATGTGATTGGTTTCAAAAATATGGAGCATTAAAGGGATCACCAACTATTAATTGTAAGAAAATTTGACACTAACAGCGTGAATTTTTATTGAATTGTTTCGAAAGTCGATATCTTCTTTGATTACGCTGATTATGAATCTGATGTCAGATTTAAAAAATTCAAGATGACGGATATAATATGGCGGACACAAATACTGGAACAATTACTTCTATGAAAATTGTTATGTTATGGTTTTTCCGGTTCGTTGATTATAAATTTTCTATTACATTTTGGAAAGTAATCAATGCCAATTTTTGAACGGAAAAAGCATTTTTTTTATTAGTTTTTCATAAAGATAGCCATAAAAAAGAAAACCATATTATATCTGCAATATTGAATTAAAAATCTGACATCAAATTCGTAATCAGCAATTCAAACAATCCATAGGTACTTAAAAAAAATTCAACAAAAGTTTTGAATCCACTTGACGCTCTATATTTCTGAAACCAATCGCATGCTCAACATAAAACTTTTTTATAATTAATGTCTCATCATTCGATATAAATTATCATTTAACATAAAATTCGATTCCATAATCGAGAACTGAAAAACAGGCATGTTTTGTGGTTCTTTATTTAATATTTCTCCAAGTTTTGGTAAGTCCGATCTCAACAAAGTATACGAGATATTTTCTCACAGCATGAATCTCCAAGGTAAAGATAGCCGGTACAAATCAGGTAACATTGTCAGTCGTAGCAAAGGACAAATGCATTTTCCAACCGTGACACACACGTTCCAGTAACATTTCTCAACGGAAGGTGACTGTCCTTGAGCTGGTTGTTCGAATGACAGGACGGAACAGGGCGAGGCGAGGAAGAAGGTAATGATGAAAGACATCTTGAAGAAGGGTCTCGAAACAGGGAGTCGAATCGAGCGCAAGTCTCCTACTAATATCGTTCCTTGTTAAAAAAAATAAAGAAATTCCACATTCTCACAAAAAACGGTATACTTCTTCGCTTTGTACGTTCTCAACGTGATGTTACGAGCGTAATACGAGTATCGAATCTTAAACACTCACGAACAACGCTTTCCGTTCCGTAATTCACATCGGCATAACTTCTAATCACCTGTCGTGTTCTCGCGCTACTAGAACCGCCTGCCTACCGTTCTACGTTGCGCTAATTAGATTGAATGGCGCTCGCATTAGCGTGGCGCTTGTTATTGACCGACATTAATCCGCGAGATTGAGCTATCCATGACACTTTTCACTCGACCAAACACTACGGAACGCGATCTATATGGCCGAAAGTGAAAGAGGAGAGAAGAGGGAGGGGAGGGGGGTCTCAATCGCCTCTCACCGTCCAATCCATAAACCGAGAGAGCTACCTCCGTTTTGTACTTCGCTAATTGCCCTTGAGGGGGATCGGTTTCCCAGAGACCAATAAAGAGCCCGTCTCTTTTCTCTGCCCCCACCTGATCGTTCTCTCGATCCCTTCCCCTATCTTCTTTCTTTCTTTCGCTCTCTTTCTCTCTCTCTCTCTCTCTCTCTCTCTCTCTCACACACACATAGACACATACACACTCATACATTCCCTCACTCACTCACTCACTCATTCGCTCACTCTCTTACTCTCTTTCTTTCTCCGGTCACAGACCAAACGGGACGACCAGAATGAGTACAACCAGTGGAGAAAAGAAGAGAAAGAGAGAAGCGAGCAGCTAGAGTGCCGTTTTATTTTGGCATGCTGCGAGGAGAAGAGGATCCTTTTTATTTTTCCCGCAGCACTGGCGGCTACGCTCTTGGTTCGCTGCAAGGTATTCTATGATGGTTCGTCGGTTCCAACGGCGCCCTTGCTAAATGGAATACGACCGGAGGCTGGTTGAAAAGAGATAAAGAGCACTGGCTGCGGTAAAGCAGAATTGTAAGAGAGAGAGAGAGAAAGATGGTAGGAGGGACGAAAAGAAGGAAACGAAGACGCAGAAGAAGAAGATGAAGAAGAAAGGCGACGACGGTGGGAGAGAGACGGTGTATATAACTCTCCCCGTTTCAGTCCCTCGCCGTCCCCTTCTACTTCTCGGCTACACTTCCTCCTCCCTCCAGGGCCACTCCTGCCCCCATTTCCCCTGGCATTGGGGATTTTTTTGAGGGCTCGTCCAAAAGAGCACGGAACCCGAACGCGGCGGTTCGTAGTCGCCGAGCTGCCAAGCGTGAGCAAACCGACCATTCTCGGACTGAACCCACACCTACAGTTCGAGGTCGATACACGCTTCTCCGCTTCGTTTTACTTATCCGCTCTGTAAGAGAGGACACGATATCCGACCGAGCGATCGTAATGAGACACACGCGAGCAACGGACTGAAAATCAAATCTGGTTTCACTGAACAGTAAATAAACGAAACAATTAATCATGATAAATCTGACAACTGAAAAGAAAAGTTACGAAAAAACGAGGAGTGTTATTCTTATTTTTTTTGTCGTTTAATGCAATTGGAGCTTTTTTTATCTTTCCGTTAGCTGACGGATAATGATTCATACTTACTTAGAAAAATCTTGAATAAAATAATAATACAGATGAAACTTGTATGTGACCAGATTTTTCTTTTCTATTCGATAATTCAGAAAAAAAGGAACAAGTTTTACCGAAATAAAATTCTATTTTGCAAACCCAAAGATTATATTGTATCTACGAGTTCTTTTTTCATGATATCATCTCCTTGTTGTATAATGCAATAGGATGATTCGTTCAAGCAACCAAGCATAGTTCACGTGAGGACCGTTTAAGGAAGAACACGCGTAAGCGAGACATCCCGTGTAGTTTTCCCTTGCTCTGGCTTTCCGTACGCTCGAGTCCAACGCTGGGCACATCTGTACGAACATACAGCCCACGTTGGCTTTTGTACAAGAGCAAAACAGAAAGAGAGAAGAGCACGAGGAGTGAGAGAAGCCAAGAAAGTGGCGTCGAGAGGGTGGGGTAGCGGTCGTTGAGCGGGTGGGTCGCGGACACGGACGTGGACGCGGACGTGGACGCGAGATGAGGAAAGGGGAGGAGGGTGTACATTGGAAGAAGCAGTAGTTGGACGGCTAGTGGGAGAGAACCGAGACTCTCGGATTGAGAAAGGCAGAAGATACCGGCGAAGAAGAGTCCTGTGAAGGGAGAATAGAAGGGGGGAGGGGGAGAGAGAGAGGAGAGGAACAGAGCAGAGTCAGAGAGACAGTAGAAGTGGGAGTCAAGAACCCTACGAGGAATTAAGAGCTTATTCGTAACAGGCACCGTGATGAAGATCCTATGTTTCTAAAGAGAGAAAGGGAGCGTGAGAGGTAAAACGATGGAAGGGGGAGAGAAGCAGGAGAGAAGGAAGGACGAAACTACCTCGACTCTAACTCCCACACCGAGGATCTTTGGAATACCAATCAAGTGGCTAATGCGTTTGGCCATGCGGGCGTCCAATTGCTCTCAACGAGCCGACCCACGTCGAACTTTCGATCTTACCGATATACCGGGCAAACTTCCTGCAAGTACATAGTGATGCTCAATGCTTGTTAAAAATCAGGTGACTGAAATCTCCAAATATATTACACTACTATGTATAATAAAATATTATTTTACAAAGACCCACATTTTACAAAGATTTAGTCTTGATGTCATCTATTTAAAAAAGTGACATACGTTTTAAAAGGTCATAGAGATCTAAGTAATATTTTATTGAAAACTTTTATAATTCCCGACACACTGTTTGACACAAATCTAACGCATACACAGTTATATAGGGTAAACATATAAAAAATATAAATAAAACTGACTTAGGAAGCTACAAACATGTAAAACAATGTAATATTATCAATAATATAATTACTATTGCTTGATTAGTTGATGCAATTTGCAAAAGAAAATCCTAAGAAATTTATTTTCACATTTATACAATCCATCTTTGGCTGATTTTTGTATAAAAACAAACCATAAATATAAATTATGAGGTTTCTCTTTTTTAATTATCCAAATCGATTACGTATTTATCAGTATTAATAAAATAAAATAATTAATTTCCAAAAGGGAATGTTTCTTTAGAAAATCTATGTATCGGTGATTTTCCACTGTACGTATATATTATTGTTACACACACAATTATATTATAAAGAAAAAGAGATTGAAAAATCTCTCTAATATTAAAAAATGTTTAAACGTTCATTAATTATCCTATTAATTGGTTGATATTAAACAATAAAATTCCTTCTACCTTAAAAATTAAGTATTTCAAGACTCGTGTTCATATAAACTTTTTTAAATATTTGATCGACTGAAATATGACAATGACAGAACATTTGATCCCAGAATATTTAACATTTATTCATTTACATCCTGTAGAGTTAATTAAAACTAATTATGCGTGCCTAATTATATTATTTAGAAACTGATCGTTATTCAAGAAACATAAAAAAAATTGTAAATTACATCAACTTCGAAATATTTTATATTATATTGTACTTTACTCGTACATCTCGTCGTCGATTTGCAACGAGCTGAACCAGTGAAACGAACAAACGTTTAAAAGTGATGAACGCGATAAATAGTAAACGCAGCGGGATGCTTGTCGGCGCTCGTTACAGCGGCCTCCATGTGAAGAGGCTCTTCTCGCCGCCACATCGAGATAACTGTCGCATAAACGGCGAGATCACGGGGCAGTTCGCGAGAAATGATCGGTGTCGCGGAAGTATAACAGGTTGCGAGTTACGACGGAGGCTTAAACTTTTACTGGTTCAGAAGCGTCAGCATCCGAGATCGTTTTTGCACCACCATACATTCGCTCTTCTCCCTTACGTCGACATCAGTCTTGTCTGTCCGTCCTGCTTTTTCGCACGGCATTACCCATTCCTCTAACTTCCGTCGTCATTCTTCCAAAATCCCACGTGTTTTACGCCTCGCGTTTTTTCCCCCTTCATATTTTCACATTTCGAATTTCCATCTTTTCTTTTTTCCCTCTAAAACGTCGTCGAAAAATTGAGCAAAGCGAAACGGGGCGAAACTCTGTTCCGCACTATTCCCGTGTCTGAGAATGGATCCGGATAGAGCGAAGGATAATATCGACAGTCTGTGAGGAGCGCGACGGTGGGTTGGTGAGGCGCCTTAAACCGGCGTAGTAGTGAGATTTTATAGGAGTTTATCTTCCGGCGATGGGAATGGAACCGTTCAAAACCGCTGGCGGTTATCGCAAGGAGACGAAGATGGTATGTGCGTGTGCGTGTGCGTGTGCGTGTGTGTGTTTGTGTAAAGATATATGTCCATGTGCACATTTTAGCTTACAAAAAAAGGGAAAAATACATGAAGAAGGTTGAAGGAGGAAACATTGAACGCGAGAAAGGAGGTTTTTCAATCAAAGCTGCACATGTGAATTAACTCTACGTAATTCTGCGAAAATATGCAGAGAACGCAGTTTCTTGATGAGTGGCGTTAACTGTTCATGCGAATTACCTTCGTACCAAATTGAGCGAAAAGTACAACTAAAACTTGCTTCTCATGATAATACCAAATGCATTAAATTATTTAGGCATTTCTTTCTAATTTTTGAAGAGAGAGAGAGAGAGATGTAGTATAGTTTGATAGATTTTAAGTTAGAAGTTTCTATAATTGGAAAAATAATTGTTTAAATCCTCCAAAATAATTAATATCTCTATATTGTTGAATATCTACATGTCGTCGAATTTTTTATGTCGCTCTCTTACTTGAAAAGTAACGTAATTCGTTAAGAAAAGGAGAAAAATTTTCAACTTAACAAAAATTTATTATCAATTAAATTGATAAAAGAGTGTATTTTTAAATTGATCAAATGTCATTTTTTGTCATTTTTGTTTCATAATCTTTAAACCTTTCTGAGTTTAACCTTTTATCCTTTCTGAGTTGTGATCTTGAAAATTTTTTATGAAATTAAATTAGTTTACTTTTGATGATTGACAGAATAATGTATACCTATAACCTACTCATAATAATAACTAAAAAATCGCGTTCTTTTTTATTGTACTTGTATCACTTTTGATAGGAGGATATACAATGTACAAGTAATTAAAGATCTCGTCAAGGCAGATGTTTTCGACGGCGACATATTTATTACGTCGTGTATTCTATCCGGATAGCAAGAACACCTGCGTGGAATTAGCGCGCGGAGCTGAGTTATTAAACGAGACTAAATATCCAATAAAGAAAGTACGAGACGAAAGTTTCCTCGTCGGAGTTCCTTGGCGCGTCTCCGCTCTTCGGCTTTAAGTCATTGACGAGATTCGAGCGATCCGTAATGAAAGCGGAACTCCGTAACGAAGTCCTACACATTCCTGGTTTAACGAACCATCTCCGAGCGTGCACGCGGGCGCACGCGCGGGAGAATATTTATTCAAGGTCGTCGTTACGGGGTGTTCGGTTTCCTGCGTACCCAGAAACTTTTAATGTTGCCTCGCTCGATTGCAGAAAGAGAGAGAGAGAGAGAGAGAGAGCTTTCGAATTATTGTGGTAGTTCGCACGATAGAAACGCGTGATGTCGAGACGACATAAATCGACGGTGAACAAAACGCATGAAAGCGATAAAACCGTAGAAATGACAACACGTATAACGTCCACCCACGCGTTACAATACGTTCCTATAGCCGGATGCGTATACATACGAGTAATATGAATTATACCGAAATTATCAGCAATGCGACTACCTTCGCACAATGAAATAAATCTTGTGGATTGTCAACTTTAAGATTATTAAAGAGGGAGGGGATATGTAAAGCTTCTTAGTTAGTTCTCGTTTCAAATAGTAGAAAATGTGTAAGAAATAAAAATTTGGAGAATTGTGAACTGGGACGGGTCCAAAATTTTTTTCGAGGCAAGTTTTTATTAATTCTTATCACAGTAATTTTAACAGTAATTTTTTTTACGTTACTTTTGCTTTTTGGATATTATAGAGCTTAGAATGTCTTCCTTCTCGTTTCTGATTTTAAATAGAAAAAAATATTTGATTTTGTCAATAACTTTTAGTCCTAACTTTTAGAATTGAAAGTTCTAACTCAGGTTCTGTCTAATTTGAAACCAAAAAAATTCGATATAAGATTTCGAGGACTGTAAAGTCGATGGCTTTGCGTTTTGGCTCCAGAGCTGAAATTGATAAGCCTATTCTAACTCTCCCAGATATATCAATTGTTACGAATAACGTAGACATCTCAAAGAAAAAATTCGAGAATTTGTGACTTTATTCGCGATAAATATACATATTTTGAATTTATTTGCATGATAAATATATACTTTATTTATCACAAAAATCACGAGCGATTTAATCAAAACGAACGATTTCATTGACAATTCGTCAAAAAAAATCGCAATTAAACGAGAACTCTGTAATTATCCCGATAACGCTCCACCCCTCTTTCATTGGACCTATTAACTCCCCGCGTGTAAAAATGGAACCCGCGTGTGGCTTGGTCCGGACCTCCTCAGCGGAGAAACGCACCGGTGTGTGACCCGCATCCGGTACCCGAGGTGTGCCGGAAAGGAATCACAGTGGTGGCGGCGTCGCCGTTTATATTTAAACCACCGCGAACTCGTCGGAGTCGCCGTGTCGACTGACGCACCACGTAAGACGCGCACACGCTCTCGTACGGAACGGCCAGATAACCCACGTGACCTTTTCCTCCCTTGCGTCTCGTCGCCGCTATTACGCTGATGCGTCGGCGTGCAGCACGCGGCATCCCCGCTCGCGTCGCGCCTCGTCGCGCCGTGCCGTGTAGTCGGCGAGAGTATCACGCGGACAAAAGGTAGGGGTGAAAGAGACGATTGACACAGCGTATATACAGGCCGACAAGGAGGGACGCAGAGGGTGGTGCGGTGATTCGCGCCGGGTCAGACGGAGAAAAAGAGACACAGCGGGCAGGGATGGCGCGGCGCTGCATCTAGCGATGGCTTTCGAGTGCACGCGTACGGATAAAACTCGAACACGGGTCAGATAATTCGTTTAAAAGGCGATATTGCGCCTTCCGAGGGAAACAAAGTGCTAAGATCGAAGGAACGAAAAACAAGTTGTGCGAAAAGAAGGGATTTCATTTAAAGAATCTTCGATCCCGCGCGTGTTTAGAAATTGTGTTTTGATTTAGGCAGTGGTTGCGGAAATAACTGTACAGAAGATAGCCTTTGATAAAAGTACTGCATTATTCCAGTTTTGTTATCGCATTGCCTAAGCGTATGTATCTCCCTTATTATTGTCTTGTTATTGCAGTAGTGTATAGACTAATGACGAACCGGATTCGAGCTGTGAACTCGCTTCCCAAAGAAGCTGTAATGGCTAGACATAACAGCAATTACTTCCTGGAAACTGCAAGAATTAGTAAAAAATTAGAGTAGCTTTCAGGAAATTTCTTCAAAATCTTCTCAAATGTCATATTTTATTGTTACATAACGATGAATCGGCTTTAGAATCTTGATAAAACAATAAAACAGTAAACGCGGCGTGCATAAGAGTAATTATCTTTCTAAAGATCACGAGAGAGAATTGACAAAGTAAGTTGAATCAAATGGAAGATGTTGAAGTTAACCAACGTGTTTATAAGTTGGAACAAAGTCTGTGAAGTTTGTAAGTTTTAATCATATCATCATTTAATTACCGCAAATTCCGTAAGAACTCACATCTTTAACAAATCAAGGTATCAAACAATCAAATGGTACACGATATCGATGCCATCGCTAGCCGCGATGCGTACGATAAATCTACGAAGTGTGCGAGAGGCATGGAGGGAACGAGGGAATGGCGCACAGGGAAGGGGATGAAGACTGAACGAGGGGAATCGACGTACGTGGAGGCCGAAACTCAATGAACCGCTATCGATTAGCTGCTCATTTCGCATCGCGTTCGTGCGATGGATTCGTTAAACGATTCGGCCTTTCCTCCCCAACCCTTCTCGCCAGCCTCCTCGTTCTCCTCCTCCTCTTCTTCCTCATGCACCAATACATCGACGACATCCATACTTTATCCCGCATTGCTCTTTTTTTTTTGCACGCCACCGTACCGTCCCGCGGGGGTAGTAAAGCGAATCAACGGGGTAGTAGGTCACTCGGGATTTTTCAAAACGAAAGACGTCACGAGGATGCGTGTTTCATTAGAGTGTTTCACGGGGTGGAAGAAGAAGACGAAGGAGATGACAATCGGATAGAATATTTTATAGAATTCCGCTCGTCGCTTCTTTTTATCGATATCTAACTGATTTTAAAGGTATACTCGGAAAGATGTCAACGAGACTTTTACTAATTGCTGAATTTTACCAAATGATGGAACAAAATCACAACAAAAAATAACATATATATATTAGGTGTTGGAATTAATTCGTAGCGTTTTTTAATGAAAGAATGTTATTTATTTCACATGAGCATTAAAAAATACATTAATGAAAGTACTTCCCATCACTTGTAAAACGCTACGAATTAATTCCAACATCTAATATATATTTGAAATATATTAACTTGTCAAGCTAGTATATATTTTGGCTTAGAAAAAATATTTTCTTCAATATGTAATAATTATAACTTTTGAAAAAAATTGAATAATGTATCTTACAAGAAAACCTATAGAAGTTCCTTTACGATTCTAATGAGTTTGTTGTTTTTTAGACATAAGGTATTTTTTTATAAGAGCCCAATCGCACTTTTGGAAAGTGCAACCTTCATGCAAATATATTTTTTTCTTTCGAAGCGAACATCATCGAAACTATAAGAGATAGAAAAAAAATGTTCTGAACAAAAGTACAGAAAAGTACTTTATAATAACAATTTAAAAAAAATTATTTAAATAAAAAAATTTTATTTAAAAAAAATGAAACTTAAAAAAATTTTTTTAATTATAATTATTGACTGTTCTTAAAACCATTTATTTCGAATATTTTTTTTATTTCTTACAATTTCGACGAGAATTCGCTTCAAGAGACAATAATTCCATTTTCCTCACATATAAATGTTACATTCTCTAAAAATACGATCTTTGTAAAAAAAAATACTGTCTCTTATTTTTATCTAGAAAACAACATATTAAGCTCATTAAGATCAGAAAGGGATGCCTTCGTAGATTTTCTTATTAAACATTTAATTTATTAGATACGTTTAACTGAAAAAAACTAAAGATTTTCTTGAAATTTGTTCTTGAAATTTCACGTGCGAAGTACAATTTGGACAAAATTACGACGACAGAATGCAGAGGCAACGGTAATGTTTCTTCAAGTTCGAAAGCACTTCGGAAAATGCAGAAAGAAAAATATTTATTTGCGTGCATTCCGAAGTTGGAGCAGGTGGACTTCGCGAAGGGCTTCCACTTTCATGCGACATATATATTATGTAGCAAAAGCAAGCAAGACCTTGATCCGAGTCTTGCGTTTACAATAATACCTCCTCAGGTCCTCAGCGGGGAGAAGTTTGAGATTATTGCGAGCGTACGTCCATGAACGACGGAGATCATTCGGCAGAACAGGAAATTTACGTAAATCGCGACTCTATTTAACGAGCAATCGTGTTCGATTTGGCATGCTTCCAATCGTCGTCGGCGGCGACTCACGAACGATTCGCGACGCGGAGGAGCCGCAAGCCGCGAGCCAGCAACGGAGCTACTCGTGGAGAAGGTAGCAAAAGAAGGAACGAGAAGGATGTGGTGGAAGAGAAGGAACAGCGGGTGTGTGTCGAAAGGTGCGTTGTACTCAAACAAAGTAAGATATAATTAGATCACGCACACTGCGTTCGCTCCCCCGCGGGAGAGCCCACGTGTGAAAGTCGCGCTTGGTACACCTCGGTCATCGCTAAAAAGATCTCCCGCGCCGATTCGTGCGCGACGCGTGTGCGCCCGAGAGAGAAAGACCGGCAAAATAATTGACTTTTTAGGGGAGGCGTTCTGCGTCGCGTTCTGCGTCTCGTCGCGTCGCGTCGCGTCGCGTCGCGTCGTGTTGCGTCGTGTTGCGTCCCTCCCGAAAAACGCCCCCGAAATAGAACATCGCGGTCTCCCGACAAAGCGAGAGAAACCACGTTGTCCTCCCCGAGTGATTTTCTCGTCGCCGATTTTTGTTCCTCAAAGAGAGAACAGCATACCAGATTTGTGTAATGTTCTTTGTACACGTTGAGAAGCATATTATTATGGCAATGCTTGTCTGGTTACTGACTGACATTTATTACTATAGCTCTTTGTCGTAGAATTCAGTAACTTTATTAGGAATATGTATTTAAATCATCACATTTGATTTAAATGCACGAATCACATTTATCGTTTTACGCTTGAGGCAAAAATACAGAGAGAATTGATAATAATTTAGACTTGAAAAAAATTACCTTAATCTACCTCCGATTTATTAAATCGGTATTCCCTAAAATGTACAGATATCAATTTTATGCGTTCAGGATGTGTTTAATGACGTATTAGGTTTCAATTTTATATCAGCGGCAGTTTCGCCAATAATTGATAGAAACAAATCAGACGTGTTTTTTTTTTACGCGCAAAAATAAATATGCCAATATCTTGTTACGTGAACGTTCGAACAGCTGTGCTGGCATCGATATGGTCTTCCTTGAAATGGCTGAAGGCAAAAAGCGTGGTATAACTGGCGAACGCGGAAAAAGATTCCGAGCGGAGACCATCGTAGACGCACGGCGCCTCGGCTGTATTCTGCAACCCCCGTAAATAATGGAGGCGATTAAGCGTAATATAGGGTACACAGGCTATGCGCCGTAATATGGTACCGAAAGGGTACGAAGCTTCTGGTATCGCGTCCCCAACCCCTGTCATGAAAATAGCCCTTAGCGCCGAGAAGCGACGCGTGTGCCAACCTTTTGCGGGCATACAGCAAGAATATCGCAATATCGCAAGAAGTCATAGTGGCCGGGAGTTGTGTAAAATTGCACCCGGCGAATAGTCTTTCTTCGAGCAATAATGATGCGCTCGATGATAGATTGTACCGGCCTTCTTACATCTTCCGTCTTCTACAATCTTTCGTACACACAGAATTTTAAATGCTAAATTCGATTTGAGTTTTTTTTAAATTATATCTAATTTCGGGTATCTAATTTAACCGCCGATAGTATACCGCTGCAACTACCGAAGGTAAATTCCAATTTCGTAATTTCCTCTTTTTGTTTCCGTTAGTGAAAAATTATTTTGGTATTATTTGTATCGTCAGAATTATTGGCACACACATTGTATTCATATGTTTTCAATATTCTCTACACAGTAAAAAAATTTGTGTTAAATTTAACACATTTCGTATGTCCCAAACGGTCCATTCAAATTTTTGTGTTAATTTAACGTAAGATGAATATGTTAACATAAATATTATGTACAAAATTAACACGATAAGAAGCGTAATACTTTGATGCAATTTAAAAACAATATTTTATGTTAAATTGACACATTTATAATGTTAAATTTAACTGAAATTAAATGTTATTTCTACATTTTTAATTTAACGATGCCTCTGTAATATTTAACACAATGCAATACATAGATTTAATAGATATTTACAAATAGAAAATAACACAAAATATCTGTATCTTGTTACATATAAAATATGTAACTAGTTGTACAGAACATATATATCTTCAATAAAATTAACATTTATAATATATTAAATCAACACACACATTTTATTCATTTATTCTTAGAATTTATGTTTTAAAATATTATTTTTATACTTATAAATTTGTTTACTTATAAATTGTTATTTTAATATTGAAAACTGTTAAATTTTAATTTAACACAAAATATTCAAATAACACAATCATATTATGTTAAATTAAAATTCGGATATATTAAAAATTCAACACAAAATTTTAACAAGGATTTGAGTGGACCGTTTCTAATACAAAATATTTTTTACTATGTACTGTATATCTAATATATATAAAAGAAAAAAATTGAAACGATTAGTGGAGCCAAAACAGCATCATCAGTAATTCTAGTATTCCAAATTAATGATAAGAATGTATATACTCTCGCCAATAAAATCATATTATTTACTACAAGATGGGAACTTTTTACGCCATTTTAACGGAATTCGAATTTTAAAGGAAATTCATCTTTTTACAGACATTTGTCATTTTGCAATATGTAATTAGCTGCTGTATTTGTAGTAAAGATTTCATAGCAGAATTAGGTCTAAATCAGAATTAAATGCATCGAGAGCACTCTCGAGCGTAGAGGTAGTCTCGGTTTTTGTTCGCGTTCCGAGGAGACCGGCATCCGACCTCATTTCCACAGTGTTTCCACCGCTCTCGGTCGTTTCCGTTCTCGGATCATCGGTTTTGCCAAGATTCGCTTTGTTACCGGTCGAATGAGAGCCGCTGTCTTGTCGGGACTCATTGTCCGAGGTCTTGGCAACTTTAGGAGTGTGGGCGTTGCTGGCGATGGTACGGAGCGTCTGTCAGTAGTTTGTAGATTTCGTACGGTCATCGTCCGTATGTGCATACGCGCACAGACACGCGTGCAGACACGCGTGAAACGTGTGCTCGTGCATTATGTGTGCAAACATTTTACAAAATATCGGTGTGGATTCAACACCATATGACGTCTATACAATTTTCACTGTATTGATATTAATATTAACACCATTAAATCTATATCATCGTGATTATATATTGATATAAACATCAGGGATTATATAAATTCAAATCATGTGTTAATATTAACGCCAACACGACGAGAGTCATACAGACACCGCTTGGCTCGTCAAATTCGATATTTTTTTCTTAAGTGAATACGTGTTGTGCTCCAACGTGCGAACCCGTCACGGAGCTACCTTAACGTGTAAGCATCTCGCACTTGAAACTTCCTCTCCCTTCCCTCATCTCGATTATACATGCCTGCGATAGCGTGAATTCCCTGTGTGGAGCAATGTGCAATACGCGTTTGATTGTCTGTCAGAGACCGACGTGAGTGTGCGTTTGTACGTATCCTTAAACACGCGCGCGTCAACGTGTGGGATGCACACGAACGTTACACATGCACGCGTACAAGGCTAACCTTGTGTTTTATGCCACATGACGTACGGTTTGGCTTCGGGCCTCGTGCTACGTATCGATCTCCTCGCGTAGAATACTGCCGAGAGAGACCGAGTCTCTCTCTCTCTCTCTCTCGAGCTAAAGCTGCTCGAAAAAAATTTCTATGGACCATTTTGAAAATCGACTGCGAGGCAATCACGAAATTACGACCGAGTGGGACGAGCGCTGAAACACATCCCGAGTCGTGGCGTTTACGATTGACGCCGCGAAATATTTCGCAAGCGCGAAATTTCGTCGGACAAGAAATTTGAGAATGAACAGTAATCATCCGCTAATCGAACGCAGGCGGCCTTACATAACAGAGCTCGCGTGGAAGGACTGGATGCGGTCAGCAAGTTGATTTTTGTGGTCAGGTAATTTTACGTACGCGGTGATGTTCCCTGGATTCGCGTATGAAAAGCTGCGGTGAGGGGATTACGTAGCGATTACCTCGCGAACGCGTTTTAACCATACCCTTGCCAATAGCTTTTAATGTGTTTATTTTTTTTTTTTGCGTGTTACATTCTAATTAATCGAGATTATTCCATTTAATCGCTCGGCAGTACAAGATTATCCAAAGCATCCCCGATGATTTAGTCCTCTCTCTCCGACGTGTCGTGAAAAAAATATACATTTTTAAATTTCTCGCACCTGTCGCTCTCTTCTCTAATATTAAATTATCCGCAGATAAAAATATCGGCGTTCAAAAAAAAAAATACTTTCACTTTCCTCAGAGGTCCCTGCGCTCGTAAATCACGCTCCATTTGTATTTCATTTCCCAACTTCACAAACCTGGTGTGTTCGAAACTCACGAAGTTGACGAATCATACGCGTGACACTAAGTTGGTACATATATATTTGAAAAACAATCATCTAACACAGTTGAGACATAAACGAAACATAAATAATGGCGCCCTATCATGTTAATCGCACTTACACTTTTAAAGTATATACAAGAGTATACAATATATTATAGCAATGTGATTAATCAAAGTATTCGAGAAATTTCTTTGTGACATTTTATAAAATTTGTTATAGACAAGCTATGAAATAATCTTAATCAATTCTCAGACTTAAATGATTGATCGATCATTTAAGTAATTAATCAATTCATTAAAGAAAGCGCATTTAAAAAATGTTATATCTTCTAAATTAATTAAAACTTCAATTTATATTTACTTATGTTAAGTTTATTTAATCAGAAAGTAATCACCTAGGATGTTTTTACACCCCAGCGGCGATAAAATGTGAATTATTGTAAAATATTATTTTGTACAGATGTCGTCCGTTTTATATCCATATTTTTTTAATAAACAAATTTTTTTTCTTCTATGAATTATTCTTTACGAACATTTGAATATACAATTCCGTCAAAAACAAACATTAAAAAAGGGTTATATCAGTTAAAATCTGTACTTTTTTAAAAATATAATTAAAAAAAATATTATACTGCTATTATATAATAAACTATTTAATGTGTTTATTTCGTTTAATATTTGTTTGGTTTCTATTTTCTCAGAAAAATGTAATTAAATTCGTATCTATAATGTTCTCAAATAAATAAAAAGAGGAGACAATCAATAATATATAATATGTTGTTAAAATCACTATTATATATACAGGGTGTCCCGTGAGACTTCTGCCAAACACTTTTTGTAAATAGAGTGAACTAAATTGAGTCAAAAAGTCTTCTACGATTTTGCAATTTTCGCAATGATTAATGAGATATTAATTACTAAAAATTACCGAATATTGATCTTCAATAATTTTTTACTCAAATACTATCAACTTTATAAAAAAAGAGCAAAAGACAAAAATTGCTTATTTTCTTTTCATAAAGCTCTAAGAATTTATTCTGAATTTTTGTTCGTATCTCTGGTTAATTTTTTCAACTTTTTTTTAGTACTGCATTTTCTTATATATATTGACAACTATTTTGACATGAGAAAATATGGTATTAAAAGATTCTGAAAAAATTCTTCTGGTTGAAGCTAATCGACATTAATGGAATCGATTAATAATTAATAGCACGGTTATCGCAAACCTTAAAGTACCGTGACAGACGTAACAACTAACAGAACGCAAGGCGGAAGTTCAGCGGAAATCGAGATGACTAGCGGATGTTCCAAATTGTGGATGAAGTAGTGCTATTTCCTCCATAAATCACTAGCAGGTATGGTCGAGCAAAACACGCACAATCAGGAATTAACGATCACGCAAACCATTGAGCCCTTCGGATATTAGATCGATCTCCTTTACATATCGTGCATCATCCAGAGAGGTCGCAATTGTAATTAAACAATTCAATGATCAATTGAATTATTTATTCCTCTACATTCATCAAACTGCGCTGCATGATTAATGCCTTAGTGCCTACAATAATATTTTGATCTTTAATGTACGTGATGAATCGTTCGTGTCTCTGGTTAATTTTTATCGCTTTTACAAATATAGAAAATTAAGTGATTCTTACATATATTTTAACATCTTTAAAAAGTATTTTAATAATATTATTTTAATAATATTGCGTATTAAAAATTATTGTTTAATCATTAATTATTGTTTAATCAAATGCTCCTAATATAAAAAAAAAGAAGTACACAGGACACGAATAATCCAATCATATTAAAGGATAATGTGTAAAATTTTTTTCGATTGCTCTAAGTTAAAAAGAATTATATTAATCCCAATCATTTGCAAGCCCAGTGGACATTTTCTTCCATTATATTGTGAAAAATTGTTTGTATCAAATATTTGTCATAACCTTACATAAGTAAGGTTTAAATTATATAATATTCCTTTTCCTCGAAAATTTCGATATAAAAGAAAGCTTTTAATTACGTTAACTTTAATCACATTAACTCTATTTGACCGCGAATACAGTTAAAGAAATTTGGAAAACCAAATTTCGATTAGAGTTAAGTTATGAACTTACATACTACAATCTAAATTCAGTTGAATCGAATTACATTTTTAACGCATCGAAATGTTAGGATTCCGTTTTCACGCAAGCTATAAGCATCAGTTCATCCTCGTTGTCTACCAAACATCAAATAAGAACAAATGACGCTCACAAGCGCTGTAAGCGCAAAACGGAACGCATCCTGGATGTCTGCCTCTTCGTGTACGCGTCGCTTTATCATTTATTTCACTCCGAGGACAACAAAATTCAGAATCATAGATTTCAATTAGACAGTCTGCGATTAATGTCATCTGCTCTTGCCTCGCGCAACGGCACATCTCAAATGCAGCAGCATGCATCAACGTCCGTTGTGTACCCGTAGGGTTGCTGCAACCGCCGCGCCGGACCGCCCGGCGATGTACACGTAGTGCATAATCGAAATGCAAAGCGGTAAGGGTGCGTCTCTAGATCGATGATATTAGGCGTGATAAGTTATCTCCGGTTCACTCCGGAATAATAACGGCACCGCAACGCGGAAACGTGATTGATGCACTTGTGCTAGTAAGACACCGAGATCGCAATTCGCACGGCGTAATTAATCGCCGCTGCCGGATTAAAACCCGCGGCTACGGAGATGTCGATGATTTTGCTGAAATGTAGGGGGGGGAGAGAGAGAGAGAGAGAGAGAGAGTGCGGAAAGAGAAGACGTAGTCGTGGAACAGTTAGGACCTCCGGGCACCATTTGTGATTGTGACTTTATAATCGCGATCACAGTCTACGATCGCTTTTCGTTACAAATGACTTTAGATTTGTATCGCGAAGTCGTTGATAAAGAGCAACGGTTTTTACAGTTATTCCGAATAATTGCGAGGGATAAATCGATTCCAAATTTTATCGAGCGATTACGAGCGAATGATTACAGCGATTGATCGTAAAGAGGGTGCAAGTTGTGGAGGGGAAGGTTGAATTATTATGCTGCTCCCTCCTGGATAATTGAGTACCTGTTCGGTACTCCGTGCGAGACTTACGTGGATAGGTAGTAAAATTCAGCATAAAAATCCCCTTTCAAATCACGCCCTATGACCGTGCGCGCCGATATTATGGGGCATTACCATAACTACCGCGGCATTATGGCAATTTTCAATTTTGCCGCGCTCTCGATCGACCCTCCTAAATGACTTCACTGTTACCATACTGTACGACGAAAGAAAAATTCGTCGGACGCAAACATGAGAAGATTCGACGAGAAAGATAAGATCGTCGGAAATCCATGTCGGAAGAGATATGATTAAACGTTCGTACGTCGTACATCGAGATACGTTTCGATTAAATCGTTTTCCTCGGCAATAGATAAATCGATTTTAAATTATTCATTACCTCTGTTTAGGACTTAACGTGGAAGGTGCGTATCTCTTTGCTTTTCGGAATTCGGAACTTACCTGAAAAAGAAAAGAATAAAAATATAGAATAAATTGGGAAATTAATGGCAATATATAATTTTTTTTTTAATATGCAATTTTACGGGGCTCTTTCAAGCAAGGCGCATCAAGAAGTTTTATGCGGAAATCGATGTTCCTTTTTATGAACGATTAGATCGATTAGATGAAGTGAAAGAGTAGAATGACTACGGCGATTGGACACGGTGGTTTTTATCGTGAGATTGAGCTCGCACAGTTGCATCTAAGTGTCTCTAGTAACGGTGCAAGATCGACGGGGCAAGATTCCTTCACGAAAGTGTAACGATGGAGAGGGTATAAAAAAAATTCTCTTCCGTTGGGCGAGAGAGTTTCTCTAGGGATGAAATTGTATATTGCAGATATAGCTTCCCCCGTACTCTCTTTTTTTATCCGAATTTATGCAGAATTTCAAATACGCAAAACATTTTTTTGAAATTTACAACGACAAATTGTTACAAAAAAAAAAAAATAACAATAGAATCAATATGAAATATTTTAAATTCTTCCCTTTAATTTAAAAACACAATCCACGCGGAATATATACGTGTATTTTGTATTCTCTTTTATTTTCACCAATTTTCAAAGTATCATCGTTTAAAATCTAAAACTCGATATTAACACCCGATTGTGACTTCCGATTTCGATGCACGCGCGCACCGTTTTTACCATTTACGTCGCCCTTTATTTTTCCACCTTTTAATTAGCGCCATATATACCGCGGTGCGGATATCAAACTGAGCAAGAGCGTATATACTACGCCGGCACTCTTATTTTTTTTTCTCGCGTTCTTCCCGCTTCACGTCTCTCGTTTCCTCAAAGGACCAACCATCCGCCGGCTTCCATTCCGACCTTATTTCCATGGTCGCCGTCGCGTCGCATCGTCTCGCGAGCTTCCTGCGAGAGAAGAGACCGACTTCTAGGAATGTTACCTCTGACATTCGCGAAACGAAATGTACGATGCGTCGCCGAGAAAGAGATCGAGCTACCACCGTGCCGCATCGAGCGCTGGAGCCGCATCGTAAACTGACTTTCGATGAGATTGCACCGCTGCTGGTGCTGCGCTACTGCGAAAATTCATGGAGTGAAAAGTTCATGCGCGCGAGGAGGAAAAGAGAGAAAGAGTACGAGCTAACCAATGCGACGTAACGCGTACCGAAATCATGCATCTCGAAAATCATTTTCGAAAATCATTTACGCAAACGGCGTTTTCATGCAGCCGCGTGGGTACATGGGCTTTTGTTACCACGGTTTGCAACGAACAATATTAATTCTCCCTGTACAAAGGGTGATATTTTACATTCTCTATTAATAAGCTCGCGCTGGATTTCAATAATTTAACCTCGGTATGGCCAAGTCCCCACTATACTATACACGTCACCTGCATAAAGTGATTTCTTTTACGAAAAAGTTTGAAAAAAATTGTATAAATTATAAAAATTTATTTATATTGGATTTTTAGGATTATCGTCAATTAATACAAAGTTGATTTTGTAAACAAAAGTTTGTATATTGTAGATATTAAGTTGTGCATAATTCATAACTATGAATGTGCATCTACATAATATATTCATAGTAAGATCATTGACTTGTGGACTATAAATATCAAAAATGTCAATCATTCTTGGCAATCTCTATAGAGAATAAGTAACATCCGTTATACTAAATCTCCAACAAAACATTTCTTGGCTTTAGCTTCCCATTTAATTAATACATTTCGAAATTTTGTGGAAATTGTAAGATAAAATAAATTGAAATTTTTCAGTGAATCGCACAATTGTGTTACTACTCGAGCTGAATTAAATTATATCTGTCACGAATTCCATTCGCGCCATTTACTCAGAATTACCGACAATTCGGGCAATTCGGTGACCCAGTAGCTTCAGTTTTCGATCATTAGGAACGAGCGATGGACTCGATAAGTGCGCTTTCTACCGCCCTCAGTTACTGCGCTAAATTACAGGCACACATATACCCTCTTTTCGTTTTCCCTTTCTCTCTCTCTCTCTCTCTCTCTCTCTCTGCGAATTACTCGCAATGAATAACTATTACTTAAGTGCAAACAATGCCAGCGACCCAACCCAACGCGCACGCAACTGAGCGCGCAGTTTACACACGCGCATGCAAACATGGATAAAGCACAGGGAGGAAAAACGAATTCACTCGAAGAGGCACACCCGTCGAAACGACCTCGTACTCTGATGGCGCGCACGCAATTATTTTTCGATGCATTAAGATTCATCTTTAGATATATGTAATGTTCCAAAATTCCAATTTAATTTAATAATGTTCCTTTATGCGCAAATATAAAATCTGCTTTTTCATGGTAAAAAAAAAAAAAAAAAAAAATACTTATCCATTGCGATTGCCGTACTTCATGTAGTCTCGTTAAATTGCAAAATAAAATTCTAAAGTACAGCTAAACTATGAATGGGACGAACTTTGATACCTACCGCACACATGTATATATATATGTACGTCCTTTAATAACGTGAAAACTTTCGTAGGTCTCAGTTGCACATTTAGATCGGACGAGTAGTACTAAGAATTCAATTAACGGTAATTATACGGTGACCCACCCCTCGTTACTTTTCCTGGCGCTCTTTTCCCAACCCTCCGCAAAGTCCTCCACTCATCGTCAGACTCGGTCGCAGCTGCAGGTGCATTCGCATGTGCAGAATAGGGGAGGCAAGAGAGTCCCTGCCAGAAAGTTCATGCCAAGTCCCATTTGGGATGGTTGAAACCAACTCCCCGCGCTCCTTTCATTCCTTTCGTCTCACCAGCGTTCTCCCTAGTTTCTTTCAGACCATCCCGAAAAGGGGGTTTGCATTTAATACCCGACGGAAGGTCCTTAAGAATTGAACGTGGCGCTTGTGGGTGTACACGGACTGGCTAATTGTGTGTTCGGAGTTTTGGGGTTGCAGCGGGGTTGAAATGACGCCTCTATACCTGAGCCTACCAAATCCAACGTTAACCCTCGTACACGTTCTGAAATCCTCTGTGCCGACGCGGTGCAATGAAAGGGCTACAACACGAACTTTTCTGGGAACTTTGGCCGCATATTTAATCTCCTGGCACCTTTCCAAGGATACACTGTCTTTAAGTAGGCGCCATGCGAGATAAATTTTGACTTTAAATGAGCATTTTCAAAACTGCTCCAGCGTCTCCACTCCGCTTAATTAAGATATGCTAAGAACTGGTTAAAGTTTAGTAAGATTGATGCATACAAAATACAAATTAAACGAATTAGATAATAGAAAATAAAATCAGCTCCAATATATCTAACGGTATACATGAAAAAAAAAACAGTATGGTTGGTCTACACAGAAATCTGATGATACCAACCAGATTAAATAGTAAAATATGGAGCAAGTATTTCTGTAGTTGCTTACATAATACAATGGTTAGATTAGGTTAGATTATGCTGTAGCTATTCACGGCATTTCACGTACACATATTTTTAATTGTAAGCGTGATTCGCTTTTGCTTTTTGAAATTGCAACTTAATTTATAGCCTAATATATATAACAAGAAATTCTTATTAATAATTTAATTCTTATTATTATACACATCATGCTTTATAAGTCACGATTGACGCAGCTATACGGATATATAATATAACTTATCCATAGTAAATGATCCCCCATTCAAATTTTAGTTGTCAGAACCAGATCGCGCCTAACTACATTGATGTAAACACATCAAAGTAAATAAATCATATCAACCATACACATTTCTATACACACACACATCACATAAAGATAACTAGGATGATGTTTCTGTATTGCTCACAACTAAATATTTTTAGTTATGTGAATTATATCTTTTTTTCCATGTAACGAAAAGATGTATATTAAAAAGACAAGAATGGATGTCACAGATTGAATTATATTAATACATGTTTTCAGGATATCGATATTGTATTGATATCTACAAGAGTAATGAAAATCAATTCAATGACATTTCCAGGATGTAGCCTATCATTTCGTTTCGTTTTAATGAGTGGAATAAATTGCGTGTCATCAATTTTGCTAATGTAATAATAGAGTTTTATGACGATTTTACTGTGAAGGCATCAAAGTTTGAATTAGAGAAGCAGGAAACCGTTGTCTTTTTTTTTAACCGAAATTTTTTTATTTTAGTTAAACAATTTTGGCGTATGCCCGTCAATATGTAGTTGAACGTACATATGTCGGATGAACGAGCAGTTATCGCTGGTAAATTTCGACGCGCGATATGTAATATCAATTAAAGCGTGCACCTATAACTGTACTGCGCGAGGGGGAAGCCCTTGTCGAAATACCGTAGTGAATATTTTCCAATTCTGTGCGCAGTTAGAGGGGAAAAAAATCACGAGAGAGGCGAAAAAACGAAACAAAGACAGAAAATCAGATAAAGAGAGAGGGTGAGAGCGCATCCGTTTTTATTGAGTTTGCAAAAAACATATTCGTTTTCCGCGTACTTCCGCGAACACCTTCCGCTTTCCCCTTTTATTCCCCCTCCCCCCCTCTCTCTCTCTCTCTCTCTTATCTCTCTAGCCACTCTTCTGGCAGTGACGTTCTATCCACCGTACTATCCATGAATAGAGAAAGAGAGAGAGAGAGAGAGAGAGAGAGAGAGAGAGCCCAGTGGGGAGAGATAAAACAATTTGATAAATCGCTCGTGGCGCGAGGGGTTGCATCGTCCCTTAGCCCCGTGTCATTGTGTACCGTGAGCTATATCCGTACGCTATACTCGTTCGGAAACTCGTCGCGGGTTAACCGTTAAAGCCGCGCGGCAACATACCGTACCGTAGATAAGTGTTAGGTATCAACTTGTTGCATTAATTACAGCAGGAAGGCTATTAGCCATCGATTCGCGCGAGACCTCGCCTCTCTCTAGGTAGTTACTTCTCTTCCTCGGTCGCGCGCGCGCATCGTTTTACACACACACACACACACACACACACACATACACACACACACACACATTTGCAAATACAGAATATCAGACACGGGCCGCAGATCCTCCTGAATTCTTCGCATCACTCCACGTTGCAGCAGAACGGCACTCAAGTGCGATGCACCGGAAAGTGTATGCGAGGACACGAATGTATCCGCGATCAGCACTAAACGATACACCAGGGATCGAGTTCTTCCGACGCGAACGATCACCTTCATTGCCTATTTCATTCATATAAAGTAATCTGTCAATTGTATTCGATGTTTATCATTTCTGTATGTCCTTACAGAAATCTAATACTGACTATTGTTATTACTAATGATAATTAATCAGTGTCTTTCAGTAATAAATTAGATAGTATGAGATTTCTGTAAGAGTGAATGAAATAACTTTATATGAATATAAGTAATATATAAATATATAAATTGAAATTACATAAAAAGTACAAGATTAGTAAAAATAACATGAAATTATACTATTAATTATTGTGCAGTAATTTATCAGTTACAGAGAGCAAATTTGCATTGATTAATATTATAATTTATTCATATCTAACAATTAATATCTAATAACATACAAGATATACCTTAGTAAAATGTATCTTATAAGATGTATTTTTAGTAGATTTTATTAGAAAAGTATCTTTCGTTAGATAACGCGTTCGTGCTCACGAAAACTTCTGTTTTTACGACGCTGCGAGGTGCGTTCGCTTCGGACGCACTCTGAGCAAAAGGAAGGTGTTTGCAGGAGCGGATACGCGAACCGGAAGTGGTCGGTAACGCCGCGTCTGGCTGCCGGCAATTACGCGGACCCACACTGCTATCCCTATCAACTCTACAACGTACACGAGTGTAAATTCTCGTGTGTATTTAGGTCCCCAGTCTGGATCAAGTGTGTGTGCGTACGCATCTATGTGCGCCAACACATCGGTCGGATAAAAAGAAAAAAAAAAAAATAAACGTGCCGTTTCTCTCTCCTTCTCCAGCTCTTCCTTCGTCCCGGTGGTCGACGCTCGGCTCACCTTGATAATGTGAGATATCACGCGAGTACACGAGTAAACACGCGCGCACGCGTTTCGTACGTGAGAGTTACGGTAGGAGGGAAGTGAGGCCAGTAGGTATCCATAACTAAACATTTGCCGTCTGCTCCCATAAGCGCAGTCAGGCATAGTGAAATTAATTATCCCGCGTGTTGCCGTCTTCATGTCTGGCATTACACGGCACACTACAACGTTCCGTCTTTAAAGAGCATCCAAGAATCGACGTAAAGTTGCGAATGCGTAGTTGACTCTCGAAATTACAGAATTGATCGCGCCACGACGTGGACAGGTGATCCATACTTTGCTCATTGCGCAAATGCATCCGCTGAGATATTTCCAACCAGAAAAATTATGCGAACGAAAGGTGATATCTTCATATACGTGTCCGTGAGGATTTCTATAGACCAAGTATTCCTAGAACGCAAACCAACCCCTCTTCATTTCCCGAATGCCAGTATAGCATGTTGACAGGCCAACGTTTCATTACAAATGAGAAAGGGAACACCGATGTCCGTAGTATCATTAGCGAGATCAGAGTCGGTTTCCGCGAGCTTGTGCCGACGTGTATCCATATATGCTATCGAGTTACGTGGATAAATTCGAAAAGGTCGATATTTTGAAATGCCATCGCCAGGGGTTGGCCGGGGGCTATTTTGAGTACGCCGTACGTAACTGTGTAGAAAGAGAGAGAGGAAGGAAAGTCCGAAAGAGAGAGAGAGAAAGAGAGAGAGAGGGGCAGATAGAGAGAGAGAGAGAGAGAGAGAGAGAGAGAGAGAGAGCCCGAACACACCACCCGTCAATAATCCGCTGAATAAACTATCGTCCACCCGCCCACACGAGCCACCCACCCGTCCGCCACACAACTCCACTCAAGCGCCACGTACAGCCGAGGCATATATCACACACACACACACACACACGCACACACACGAGATCTCTGCGCGTGCCTGTATACGATCGTGAGTTCCGTGCACGCACATACGATAGGGTACGTGCTAATATATGTACCGCAGAGGCCCGCCTGAACGGACATACGTGAGCTCACGTGTGTAGTGTGGTGTGGTGTGGTGTGGTGTGGTGTGACGTGATATGGTATGGTGTGGTATGGTGACGCGAGGGAGGAGACCGTAAACTCAAACAGCGTGAGGTAGTCACGAGAAGACGCGACGCGATGGCTACGAACAAGTAGGATTCGGTACACGCGATAAAAAACACGATATTCAGGATAGAATTGATTGAGGTGTTTATTTAGATAAAGATGAGAGCATTATACTATTTTTGATAAATTAATGATACGATTCCATGTTTCGCCTTCAAAGAATTGATTACGATTCAATCATTGATTGTAAATAATTTCAGTAATATCAGGAACAGGATGATTTTTATACGAAATTTTAACAAATCTTATGCATCTTACGGGCATGGAGAAGATAGGTAGATATTTCCTGTTGAATTGTTAAAAATATAACGTCAGTCTTAATAAGCTTTCTCTCTTGTTCGAGCTCACTTGTCCTTCGTAGCCACGCTAGCGAGTCACCTATATACGAAGAGCGCGATGTATTATTGACACCGCAACCCCCAATGTAGCCTGCCACCGCCAACCCCTCTATGTGCGCTCCCTTGTTCAGAATCGGACAGGTATATGCACATACATGCACACTCGAATACGTATATATATGCGTCTCGGCGTTAGTACCGGGTGGCAAGTTGCAAACTGCTCTCGGCCACCGTTTTCTCGCCTCTCTCTCTCTCTCTCTCTCTCTCTCTCTCTCTCTCTCTCTCCCTCTCTCTCTCTCTTTCTACGGTATGGCATTTTTGCGCGCACCAACTGTCAGACGAAATGGACAATGTCGTATAAAGTGTGGTCATTATGCGTCGCGGCGTTTAACTCGCCGCGCATCGATTTTCTTATCGGAACGTCTCGCGAGCGGCGAGAAAAAGAAAACTTTGTCTCTCGCGCTTAAAAGTCACTCAAAAACTCGACGTATTTCCCCGCCGTTTCTCATCTTTAACTCATAAATTAGTCATGTGGAGTTTTATCGCGTGACAACGATCACGACTCGATCACTTTGACTCCGGTTATCGATTACAGGAAAACTGCTGCTTTGCGAGATACTTTTTTTTTTTATTTATTTTATATCGACGCTAACTTGACGCCGATATATTTACATATGAAAATAGTAAATTACTAAATACGTCGCTAATCTCATATAGTATTTCTTGTCAATTACGAAACTTGAGGTAGGTCTGGAAATTCGGGAGTATCTCGGATCCTTTTAGACGGTCTCACGGCTAATTTACCGGATCATCTCAGTTATCTCGACTCGCCCGTTGCATCTCGAAGAGGCGGTGGCAACCTCTCAAGCTTACTCGCCGTACCTACGCACATGAATAATGAAAATCCACGAGGCTAGGTATAATTACCAGCGGAGCGTCGCATCCGGTCTCGATTCAGACGATCGTCAATTTTCGGGGTAATCGGCAAATCCGGTCGACTGGGATTCTGGATATTTTCAGGGATAAATTTAATTACACCAAGGAAATCGCAGAACTCGTAGCGAAGAGGGGCGGAGGAGGAGAGGGGAAAACTAGTAGCGGTGGAAACGCTGAAGGAGAAGAGAATGATGATGGCGGGAAGGTAAAGAGATGCCAGAGATCCCTGACTTCGTGCCTATCTTTGGATCGGCCCCGCCACCCTTAGCGACGAAGTACGTACCGTACCTACGTCGATTAGTCGGAATTAACTTCCAACGCCGCGCCGCGCGCACATCACTCTCATACTCACGCTCTCTCGTACTCAAGAACCCTTCGCTTGGCCCAGGTCCGGGATCGCGGATCATCCGACGATAAACGAATTCGCTCACCGTTAATTGACTTCGGGGAGGGTAATCACGAGTAAAACTTTCACATCGTGCACGTTCCGCAGGCGCGCTTGATTGGCAGCGCGGCGGGACGATGGCGAGAGGATTGCAAGAGGTATGAAATTTATAGGACTGCGTCTGGCTCTCCGAAATATGTGCATTTCAGTTGAGATCGTATGCGTTTCGTTTCCTGCGCGACGAAAAACTTACGACGGAATTAAACGAACGTATACAAGGACGATTCACGTATCTTATCCAGATTGTCACTTGTTCTTAAAGATAAAAAAATCATCTACCACTCGCACAGTCGTTAATAATTACTTTTAACTCTTTCAGATCTGGATTTTTTTTTTTTAATGAGATATATATTGTTTTGTTACTTTTAAAAGTTTGGAAAATCGCTAGATACAAGAGTAAGGTCAAAACAGAAAAATTCAAAATGGCGGGAGGGAGGAGAAAAGGAGAGAGAAAGAGAGGAAAAGAGAAAAAGAGAACCTTCCTAATTATATTGTCATCATGATTTTTAAAAGCATGACATCAAATAGATATAAAAACAACACATCCTTAAAATTATTGTCTTTTTCAAAATTATGGCGTGATCAAATTTTGACAACGGATTCTTATTTAGTAGACAAAAAATATGACAAAAATCATTATTCACACTCGTGTTACAAAAACAAGATCTTTGTCAGACAGTGTTTAAGTCTGCAAACTTTTCGATCTGTGTAAATAATTTTTTTAATTTTATAACTGCACTTATCACAATATTTTCAATTAAAGTTTAGACAATTTCCTTTAAAACTAAAGCCTTGGTTTGAATTAAATTGCTTAATAATTAACAAAAATACGATTTTGTAAAGATTCTAGATCATATACGACCTACTAGATCTGAAACTCGATCTGAAAAAATTAACTTTCCGTTTGCAATCATATTTTTACTCTCTCCTGCAAACTGGATCTTTTTTATCCTGTCCAAGTTTCTTTATTGTACAGAGTTTTCAAAAAATGTGAAAAAATTCAGAATTATTTTTCAACATCACTTTATCAAATAGATTTTTTGATTATTTTAGGAGAAAAGACTCCGCCTTCCTTTATTTCAGAGAAAGAATCTAATTTTGCTTGTGCTAAAAACGATCCAGATTACAGACGGAGAGTTAAAAATCAAAGTTAAGGCATCAACGATTTTCTCGCAGGACTTACTCGAATTAGACGAATTAGGACGATCTATTTCATTATAAAGCACTCTATTACGTCAGAAATTTCATAGTATTTATTATAGTATATTTGTCGTAAATACTCGAAAAAAATCTCGTTTATCTTTCGATTGCGAGAATTTCAAATATCGACAATATAATGTCTTTCGATTGCTGATTGATTACAACTGTGAAACGAATAGATGATAATGCATTTTTTAATCTCGTCTAACGTGAAGTTCGCCGTATCATCTCGCAAACGTAATCCAAAGTTATCATCGATATGATTCAGGCAATGCCGCTCGCCTTTGTCTATCAAGACAATTTCTCTGAATATTACGCCAGGTATCGTTCCACGAATTTATTCCGGTAATATAACTCGAATATTTCTATTGATCTCCAGGTAATCTGACGGATTGATCATTTGAAAAACCAACAAGTTAGTACAAGAATTTTAACCATTGTTTACTAAATAATAGTATTATAATGTGATAAGATAAATTAAAAAATATATATATAGGAAACTGTAATTTTGTTGAGATGTAGCTTTCATAAAGTAAATTTTAAATTGAAATTGATAACTTGAAGGAGAGCCCAAAAAATTTCTTTGAAAAAGTGGTTTTAACAGAACCTAAACAACAACAGAAAATCGTGTCTATTGATTCTTTATTTTTATGCCATTTTTTTTTATAGTATTGATATGATAGCCAATTTGTACCAATGGCACAAAAAATCAGCAGATAAAAATATATAATACGACGGAAATGACTATGCACATTCATAATAAAAGAAAAAGTTAAATTTTGTCGAATACTATTATGAGATATAAGAATTATCTTCAAATTGCTATATTCTTGGAAACAAAAATACATTGGAAATGTTTATTCACAATCGTGTATAGATGTTTCAAAATAGTGAAGTATTAAAAGCATTCACGAACATTGTGAGATATCGAAAAAATTATTTGAAAACGTTTCATCGTTAAAATACATTGTCATACTGCAAGATGTATGTACAAAAAGATTCTTAGATTACAATATTTTTTATATGTATTGTCAGTACTTTTCATGTAATTTTTTCTTTTTCTACGTGGAGAAACTTTACAGATATTAGTTTATCGAAATCGCTTTCTTACTATTTAAATTTTTGCAAACTTATGTTAAAGAGTTAAGTCCAAAATTTAATTTTTCTTCATAATCGTATTTTATTTTATAGAATAAAATGATTTGTATTTCTTACAATTAAATTACGTAATAGAAATAAAACAAAATTTTAAATCTATAGAAAACAAAAAATAAATGTTTTAATGCATTTGTGCAAGTAATTTATCAGATTTTGTTAAATTATATGCATCTTTCTCTCTCTCTCTCTCTCTCTCTCTCTCTCTCTCTTTTCCTTTTTTTCTCTCCATGAATCTTTTAATTACACGTGATCGATAAAAATGAAAATTGTGAATGCAATAAATTAAACATGTGTGAAATAAATTTAAAATAAGCAAGAAAGGTGTCTAATTTGTCGCACATGGAAAATTAAAGAACCAAGATTTTGTTAGAAAATCTAACATTTCAAATTTCGCGTATACCATACGACAGATTTATTTCAGACGTGTGAATTATCACGAGATCGCAAATAATTCATAGAGCCGCAGAGCGAAAAGACCAGACACGCGTTTCGTCGCGGCAAATCGTGTTAGATGGATCGATACCGCGTCCGAAAGCAGACCGGATAGAGATCGTAAAGCGACGCGTTATTAAGCGCGCGCGCGCGCGCGCGAACGAGCGAGACTACGATACCGGATTCAAATCGTCCCGACCCGCACAGAAGTCGTTTGCGGGTTAAGCGAAATCGCGAAAGTACGTAATCGCACGTATAACGGAGGTAGTGTTCATCGCTCGTCTGCGCACACGATACGCACACGCGTCCCCGCACGCACGCACGTACAACGCACCGACACTCGTTTCATCGGGAGAGCACCGCAACGATAAAAAGCACACGAGCGCATCCGTGGCTTCTTCTCCTCTTTTATCGTCCCCTCTTCTTCAGACTATCGTACGCCTCTCTCTCTTTCTCTTTCTCCCTCTCTCTCTCTCTCTTTCTTTCTTTGTCTGTCTCAACAGTGATCGTGTGTAAAGAGCGGCGCGTACGCGCGCGCTATCCTCGATGTGCGCTATCCTCAGTACAGTACGATCCGTGTGCACGTGACGGTTGCAAAAAGAATACAGAATACGTTGCATGTGGACGTCGCGGACGATGCGGTGTACCTTGACACGGATGGCTCCCTGAATCACCCGGCGGCTAGCAACAAACATCACCTCGCGCTATCAACACACGCCTACCGCCTAACACAACGAGTGCATACGTGCATATGAGTGCGTGAGCGCTCGCTCGCTGCACTGCCGTGCTCGTGTAAAGCGGTTGACGAACGGCCAGGCCGGCGACGTCGATAAGCCCATCATCAGGCTGCCCGGCCTGCCGACGACTTGGTAGGAAATTCCATTTCCTCCGATTCGTGTCGCGGTACGTGATTCCCGGTTGGTTGGTTGGTTGGATGGTTGGTTGGATGGTTGGATAGTTGGTTGGTTGGTTGGTCGGTTGGCGAGCTGGCAAGTAAGAGGACAATCCGGAGACATTGCCTCGTTGATATTACGCGGCTCTTTCCGTCATTTTAACGCGATACATGGTACTTAATCAAGTAACTGTCCTTACTCACAAGTATACAAATATAAACGGTAAATTTGGAATAGACATTTTTCTTGATGAAAATTTGATACTTGATTACTGATATTGATTTTATCTTATTTATTATTTGATATTGACTTTATCTTATTTATTAAATAGAATGTTTTTTTAATTTAGACGGAAATTCATTTTTACATTATTCACATTTTTTAGTATGATAAATAAGGTATTGGATAAAAATAGCTGATAAAAATAGTAGATAAAATGTACGCGAACGTGAAGATATAAGAAGACTAATCACAATCGAAGATAGCGCGTGATGAATTAGATATTACGGACGATATTAATGAATTAAGATGAAAGATGAAGCCAGGTTCAAAAAAGGATTAATGAATTTTATTCATGACTCTGAGACATTGACACTAAAGAATAATAGTTGAATAATAGTTGAACGCTTTCTATTTTAAATTAAAGATTGTCGGGGTAATTATAATATGCGATGTCCCGTATTTCAAGTCCACAATCGTCGATACAAGAAAGTGCTGTCCCAGAGTCCCTTCCGACTTATTCACAGAGAGTAATAAAACCCGCTGGTTTAAAAGGAATGAAAGTTTGGCAAAACCAACCATCGGGCGTGTAAATTCGCTGTAATTTTATCGACCGCGTGGCCATAAATATTTTCTGTTGCACCGTTGCGTTCTCTTTCTCTCGCTACGCCACGCCGTTTCGGGGTCGGTAATATCGGACTGTTCTCTTGGCTCCGCGAAGGAAAAGATAAAAATAACCGTACAAAGAAAGCATGCTTGCACAGCGGGTGCTAGGGTGGGTATATGGCGATCTCGAGACGTGAGCAGAGAGAAATCTCTTCGTGGCCATGGAAGAGGAAGGACGTGGGGGCGTGGTTCCAAGCCGAGTGCATTACCGCGGAATGCACTTTTGGAACATACCGCGCACCATTTTCGGGATAACGTCTCTCATGCCTGTGGAAAAGGGCGAACCCAGCCAGTGTTCAGGTGCGGATGGTGCCTTTTCATGATTTACCAGAACTACAGTCCGAACAAACAAGCATTAAACAGAACGTATTCCCTCTTTCACGCGATATACGCGGTACAATTGTATATAGCAAATGGAATATCATTGAATGAAATTATGTATCAGAGATCGTTGATGAGAAATGATCGAAAAAATTTATGGACGACAGAAGGAAGTCCTAATTGTTCCGAAACTATTTTTTTTTTGTACTTTTTCGTACCTGAGTCCGATCCTTTTTTCTTCCATTTAGTTCCGCCTGTGCTATCTACACAAACATGAAGTCTCATAACGGAGGATTTTGGAAAACGTGCACGAAATGTGTTGCAGAGCTTTCGAAGGTTCGACCCCAGGTCAGATATATTTGGAACGCGCTCTACACCGGCGGCAGGCGGGCGGCTTTAAAACGGGGTAAGGTAGATCTACCGTGGGGAAGGAAAGAAACGGGGTGAGAGAAGAGCCAGTTCGCCTGCCTTCTTTTCTTTCCTTGTACTTTGCCATCTCGTTCCATCTCTTTCTCTTTCTCTTTCTCTCTCTCTCTCGTAACACTTTTCTCTCCCTCTTTCTTTTTTTTCCTCTCTCCCATTTCCTTTCCAGCTCAGTATACCGAACGGGCGCACAGGCGCACCCTTATTGTCGGTTCCAGGCACCAGCATACCTGATCTTATGGGAAATCCATACTAGCCCTTCACTTCGCCGGGAATACGAGGGTTCGCCTCGTACCCTTGGACGCTTCGAACCTTCCTCTCCCTTCCTTCCCCTTTCTCGCGCCGACTCTACTCTACCCGAGTTCACAGTGAGACTACACGATCGTGCTGGGACAACCATAACGAGGACATGCTCTCGATGCAAAAAGCACGGCGCCATTTCTGCCTTTCGCGTTGCGCCGCGAATGCGCTATAACGATGCTGCTGCGATTAGGCAAGAAACAATAATTCGAATTTCTATCTTCCGTTCTCTTTCCTCAAGGGCGTAGTTATTTTGGAGCAGAAGTAAAAAGTATCCCTCGCTCTTGATACAAAGAATAACAAAGAAGCCAATAAGATGGCGACAAGGTGAGAGAAAAGAATTTTTTCGAATTTTTTTATTTAAATATATAGGTAATCGATTTTATTGTGTCAATCAATGTGATCGATTATCCTTATTACCGATATATATATATATATATATATATGTGTGTTTCTGTTTCTAAATTATAATTCTAATTATGATGTAGGAGAAATAATTCTGTTAATCAAGATTAATGTTTAAATGATAGCACAATCGATTATTTATATGTAAAAAATAATCTGCGAGATATATAGACCCCCTGGAAAACACATCGCTATTGCCTTTTACTTAATCGCCTCAGTGTACATTTCAATTAATTGCAAAAAAAGTAGGGATGTCAGATATACATCCAGCTGCAGAACACAAAATCCCAACCGACCTTCGTAATTGGTAATTACCCTCGCTGATTTTGATGACGATTTATTATAACGCTACGTTTAATTGCAATATAATTGTACGTTATATGAAAACACAATTTGTATTCCGTGGTGTCATTAATCGCCGATGACGTTGTACAATGGCAATATTAATTTCACCGAAACATCATCAAACTTGATATATCCTGTCTCATATTAAAAACATTAAGACGTCTTTAAAAAAAACATCTTAAAAGTAGTACAGATATTTGATGTCGATGCAATTTTTTGAGAGCGAAAATTAATAATATAGATATGAATTTAATCTACACACTCTTTGTAAATAAATCATTCCAAATAATGAAATCATTAAGACAGTTTAATTGATGGCGAAAGAGAAAGAAATGTATACGTTATACAAATAAAATAGTCAGCGTATCCGACCATAAATATCGATCGCCTGAGGGGTTCCTCTTGATCGACGAGATTACCGTTATGCACGAAAACGTCTTACATTCGGGTCTTTGCCGACTTCGTCACGTTTCGTAATTTAGTCCCTACGAGAGAAATCGCACACCTCATTAACGAATAAATTCACGAGCGATCATCTAACACACTTACATCATATAATATCATACGTCACATTTGTCTGTTCTCGCATAAGTTATAAAACAGGATTTAATCAAAAAGAATAGACGGGAGCTCATTTTGTAAAGTTACAAATTGCTAATATTATTGGAAAATTGATAATTACAATCGCAATATTTTTTCCGATTTTGTTTTATTTATGGAAGGATAATAAAAAGTGTTTATTTATCGCCTGTCTCTAGAGATGCGTAAATATATTATCGGTTATTTCGACGGCCAATTTTTCGGCTGTTCCACAAAAAAAAAAAAAAGCGTATTGATCAACATTCAAATGTCACGTACATGACAAGCGCAGCGTCGATACAAGAACGGCACGAGAATAATGACGATTGGGCGCGATCTCTGATTTCGCCCGATAATATACATCGTCGGTCCAAGAAGCGTTTAATTGAATAGCCGCTATTCGACGCGAATTATAAACATGATTATTGCGGTGGCTCGTGCGGTGTTTCATACAGTTTCGCGGCCGCGGACATGGAAATGGTCGGCTAGATTAGCGCGCAAGGGACGAAGGATGCACTTATACTGATTAAAAAAAGAAAAAAAGCGAAAATACTTGTCGCCGGAATGCTTTTAACGAATTAATGCCCCCGTTCCACTAGCACTTTTGCGATACAATATTTACTTTTGCTCGGTAAGTCGTGTTTGCTTGCGCGTGCATGTGTGCGGCCGGTCCTACGCTGCTTAAATCATTTGTCGCAATTTAATAAAATGAAAAATAAATATAAGCAACGCGAGCTTTAATTGTGGCGTTAATTATCCGCGCTTACGGAAGCTTCTTCGCTCACTTCGGAAGTATAGCTGCGGCATTGCTCGAAAATTATTCGGGAAATATGGCTATTTATCGATATATACATTCGACACTCGAGTATACATTTTTAAAAGTATGAAAATTCGTCGACTTGTAGATATCATTTTCCCTTTCATTTTCCCTTACGTTAACATCGTTATATAATTTCCAATTCTGCGTACTTAAATATTTTTCCTGTATCTATATATATATATATATATATATATATATATATATATATATGTATACCTTAGTCGATCTCGATATTTTGAAGATACTTTGCACAATCTAAGATATCATAAAAAAATCAAATCTTTTCATATTTAAATAAAAACATTGGGATACGGTTAGAGAGTTAAAGAGAGTCAAATAGAACCTCGGAGAGAACGGAATTTGATCATTATGCGAACGTGGCGATAAGACGTTGTCGTTGTCGTCGACGAAACGGAAACATGTGCTACGACAGAAAGAAGAACGGCCTGCATACCGCGGCCTAAGGAAAATAGAAACCGAAAGAAGGGGAGGAAAAAAAAAGGTAGAAACGGGAGGCGGCTCGGGGTAGAGAAACGGGAGGAAGAGATGCCGCTGCGCTGCGGAAAAATATAACCTGTTGGACCACGAAAGAGCGAGAGCCACGTAGATACGCGACGGAGAGAAGGCGCAAGAGAAGTTGGGGAGAAAGAGAGAATGGAGCCGTGAGTTGGACGGAGATCTCGCTAAAGCGAGACGGCCGTGACGAAAGAAGAAGGGGAAGGATGAGGAGAGGCGAGCAGGACGGAACGGATGGAACGGAGAGAAGGATAGATGAAGAGAGACGAGAGAGAGAGAGAGAGAGAGAGAGAGAGAAGCAAAGAAGGACGCGTGTGCAGGCGTCCCGAACCTACCTCAACTTCGGCTCGACTTTCGCGGTTCGATTCCTGATCCGATCGATCTAGCTCGTCGATGGTACAGCACAGTTAGTATTTACACTTTGCTCTTTCGTTCCCCAGCATATAATACCGTTAGTGTGTACTATTTTTCTGCACGTGCCTTGACTCCTCCTTCTCCTCCATTTCCCATAATTTACTGTCGAGGTTGAATGAGACAACAAACGCGCCGCAAAGAGTGAGAAGGACAACTGCTATTTTTCGAAATTTCGAAGGTCGCAATTCGTTACGCAGAATTCCCGTATTGTTCCTTTCTCTGATGCAGAAATATATGGCAGGAAGGGTTCTTTCTCAATATCTTTTTTATGCATTCCTATATTTCTTTCCTAACTTTGATCTATGAAATATTATTATTGATGTAACACAGGAAGAATGCAACCTGTTGGACCTGTTTGGCATTTAATAGTATACGAGAATTCTATTACATTGAGACTTTCAGGAAGTAAAATTATTAACGCAAAATGCCTTATCCGATATTCCACTTTTAATGAGCTCGCTCATCGATTAAAAAATTATCAATGCTGATTCGACTTTACGGAAGGATAGCTTCCTTTCGCAAGCTTTTTTAAAAACACAATAGGTGCAGTAAACTTTGAGCTGTAAGAAATCAACCAATTATTCTCCTCACATTCGACTATGATTGGTCAATATCTTAAAGCGTAAAGCTTGTTTCATCTATTGTGTTTCGAAACTTATCCGTGAACATGAAAGTGTCATTTGGCGTAAATATGAGGTGAAAATTGGACAGTACACATTTAACATAAATACGCGATGAAAATGGAAACAGAGGCATGAGTAGCGACGTGAAAGGGAATATAATTCGGACGATGTCATCGGGAGCAATTTACACTGCGCCGAACGCGTCGATCGATAAATTAACGAGACATATTCGATACGCATTCGCATTTTTATCGGACCCGCTTCTCGTGGAACCGCGTTTCGACGACTGTTATATGTATTATCACTCTGAAAATCGCATAGACGGATATTCGAAAAATTGTTAAGAGGCGCACTGCCGTTGTAATTCGTTTCAGTGACGAACGCTCTAGTCCCTTTTTGCGCCGATTTTACCTTTATCAGCCGATAAACGCGCCAGTTTTTAATCACGCTCGCGATACGAACGAAGATTAACGGCGAGGAATGATGACACGCGTACTCCGGATTTTTTAACACTTCAATACTTTTGTATTATTGTCCGCTTTACTCCGGGTTTTTTTTTTTTTTCAAATTTAATTCAACTGCGGTTTTCTTCCCCTCACATGTATATCAAACTTGAGCGATTAATCGTGTATAAGAGATAGTATAAAATTGAACAAAAATTCATATAAGAACAAAAAATTTTATTCCTCCTTCCTCGATCTTATCACTAATTCTATCGTATTAAAAATACACCGTATTGTATAAAATATTCTGTACAATATATTTTACGATCCAAAACTACCGAATATTTTTAAAATTTTATATATACATATATGTGTATACTCGCGAAACTGTATTTTCTCGTACTTCGAAAGAACGTAAATTACGTTTACGCGATTTCTTGGTAAAGATCGAATGATGCATCCAGCTGTTAATTAAAGACTACGACGCGAACGGAAAAGCACGTGTCCGAATTTAGTACGCCTCTGTGCACGAATATACCATCCGGGGATTATCTTTCACGTAGATACGCTGGTCTAATCTGGCGCGGTTGTTGCGACCGACGAGAAAAAAAAAAAAAAAAAGAAAGAAAGTCGCGAGATAAGTACGATCCGACCGAGTTCGTCATTGACGAGCAAATTGCGCGATTCGCGCCGGACGTGTGTGTCATCGAGGTTCATGGATGATCGTTCGTCGATACTCGCGACGGACGATTCTGAAGAAGTGGAAATTATTTACTTACGATACACTAGTGCGAACTTAAAGAGACGCTCGCTGACCTCTCCACGCGTATGTCAACGTGTGACGGCATTTATCGGCATGTACATAACCACATTTTAGAAGTAACAGAAGCGAATAATATCAACACACATTTTACATTTGTAAACTAGAAGAATTCCTTCCTCATTATTGGCGTTCTAATAATTTTCACGTTACGCAATCCTTATTTGTTTCTATTAATTGATGTTACGCCATGTTACAGCCCCGGCAAGCCCTGATTTTAATTAATAAATAACAGATTCTTTGACGGATTCGCAGGGAAAAGGTCTCCGAACTTGATATATTTTCAGTAGTTATTAAATTAATTATAAAACGAAAACAAATACAACAGATCGATATCCGTAACGTCATCGTATTGAACGTTAAGAATTACATCGATCAATTAAGGTGTTAAGGACAATAGAATAATTTTGTAAAAATATTACGATATTAACTAAAGTCATTGAAACATTACAAATGATTCTGTAACAATTTGCAATAATGTTAAAAAAATCATTTGTAAAGTTTTAGAAAATTATTTTCTTTTCCTTCTGTACGCTTGTACTCGTTTGTATCGTTCTGCAAATATAATTAGGCCAGCGAGCTGGTATGAAAGTCAAGGCGAAGTAACCAACGTCGCGATGCGCATTGCGAGTAATTTGGCGCCACAACTCTTTCAATTAAAACTTTTTCGCAGTTTATCTTTCCGCGCACCGAAAAAAAATTAGGTTCCGCGCGCGCAGTAACGAGTTACATAACGGAGCGCGTCCGGCGCCGTGCTCCGACGTGCTTTTCGAGCTTTCGCTGGAAAAAAATTCATCGTCACGTTCAACGAGGTTTCAAGGTGGAGAGAGGACGAGGGTTAATGCGTCCATAAAATAAATCAGCGTATCGTCAAGGTTAAAGCCTTAATTTCTATCTGCTAAAGCGTAATGTATCTTAAGGGACTTGAATCTCTATCTGACCTGCCTGACTCATTATCCGTTTCGCGTTGGGAGTCACCAAACCCCTCCCTTTGTTTTCTATTTTTTCCAATAATCCGAGGAAAGTATTTGTTTCAAACGAAATTTGTCAAACTGGGCAAACTGCCTCGTTCCGTAGCTGTTGATGACGAAACGCGACATCGAGAACAAGTACCGATATATCACGTGGCGATACAAACGTGTGTAATATGCAATACACATGTTGTGCATGTGTGGAGGAAAAACGCGTATAGAGCGTACTCACCTTGTGGTGCTGCATGATGGCAGTGGCCTTTCGCTTGGCGGACATATTCAGTTCTCCGGGGTGCCCTCTCTACCCCCCTTCGCGGAGCGGGAAATATCTGCCTCGACGGTCGCTCTCTATCCGACTGTCCGCCTCTGTCTCCTCCTGTCTCCTCCTGTCTCCTCCTGTCTCTCTGTCCTTCGTTCTTCCGTCTGTTTTTCCCTCCTACTGGCGAGCCATAAGCGTCCACCCGAAGGCACAGCGACGATCACGAGGGAATACAAAGGCGGTAAAGAGGCGCGGGGGTTGACAACGACGATAAACGAGCGCACACGGTGACGAGTGCTCTCTCTCTCTCTCTCTCTCTCTCTCGTTCCCCTCTTTATTTCCTCTTCTGTCTCCTTTCTTCGCTTCCGCTTGACGGCTTCCTCCGGCACGCGGAGCGAGCGCGTAGGGAATGAGGTGTTCTTTCCGGAGCGACCGGCACGTCGCGAGTAAACTTTCTCGGAGAGCGAGTTTCGTGTTTCGTTTTCTGTCCCTCTCTCTGTCTTCCTTTATGTTCGCACGCGCGCGCGCCCGCGCACTCCGCGTCCCACCTTGCGCTCGTGAACTTTAAGCTGTCACCCCGCGCACCCCCCGCACGACGTAGTGACGGTACACAGCGGCGCCACGAAAGTTCCGCGACAAAACCGCCCGCGCAGTTGGTTGTTGCAGTAGCAGGTGTCGGCGCCGCGCGAGATTAAAACGGGCGCCGCGCGCAACCGAAATCACCGAAAGAATACTCGTGCGTTTTTAAAACGCGCAAAAAAATGTTATTCTTTCTCTTTAAGTTGTCCCGTACTTTTTTTTTCCACGCTTCCTCACGTGTGTGCTCTTCTCAGCTGTCTCTATCACTGTCTCTCTCCCTCTCTCTCTCTCTCTTTCTCTCTTCCTCTTTTCTATTCACGTCACGACGCACACAAAGCGAACCCCACACAACAAAGTACATCAAACCGGTAAAACGATTTCGCGATCAGCTGGTTCGTCCGATCTCTGGAGCATTCCGATCGACAAATCGTCTTTCGTATACTAATTTCTCCGTCAATTACAAGATGGATTACGGATAGTCCACGTTTTTCAACAGTTAGTACGTTGTTAGTCCGTCAATCGCGAAAAAGAAACGATTTCGAAGGCTTGCGCACTGTGATAGACTCTGGCTATCTTTTCCGAAGAATCGTTGGTCAGGAAAAACTACCTGCTCGCACGATCCGTTGCCTGCCTGCACGCTCGTTTCCTGTGTCGTTCACAGCGAGAAATAGTCAAGCTCCGTGCTCGCTGCTCTGTTCACAGAACGTCCTCGCGTCACGAGCGCTCACGGCAAACTAGCAACTGGCGACGCGACGACGACGACCTCCTCCCCTCCTCTCACCGCAGCACCGCCGCCTCCACATGCTCCCCTCTCTCCGGTGTCCTCACCCCCCAGCTCCACGGTAGAGAGCCTCATACCGCTACCAACGCTTCACCCATACCCCACTCTCTCACTCGCCGTCAACTCAGTCCCCCTCCCTCCCTCCCTCCCTC